>OMLP01013365.1:0-14939 GCA_900302685.1 Spondyliosoma cantharus | reverse complement strand
GTTTTTTTTTTTTTTTTTTTTGTTTTCTTTAAGGGAGGGGAGAGAGGAATAAAAAAATAAATAATAAAAGATCGCTGAGAAGTAGCCAAGCTTTAAGGCTTTTCTGAAGTTGCCTAAACTTGGTAATGCTTGGATGTTTTCGGACCAACTTCTGAGAAAGCAGACTTCTTTCTGAAGTTTTTTTTTTTTTTTTTTTCTCTAAGCTTCGCAGCGTTTTCATGCAGCACTCTGGGCATTCCCAGGTGGGATTTTAGGGGTGGGTGGACCGAATCGGAGTGGATTTCCTTCGGGGGACATTAAAGTAAAATGTTTGACTCGCACCCTTGGGAGATTCACGTTGATGACATCATGACTATGGAAGTGCAAGCGTGCACCACTCCAGGCCCATTAAATCAGATAGCATGATCATTTAGTCTAATTCGCCATCAGCCCCGCTAATTGCATCTGACTGTCGACTCCGGAGAGAGTATTGTAATTCCCTTGAACTGGTTAAAGTGACTGTGATGGGCTATACTTGAACTTGTTTAATGGCAGGTGATATATGATTTGTTTGGATCATTCTTTATCATTAGCTTTTAACAGCGGTGGTATTGAATAATTGTAATTCAGCATCGCGCTCCCCGGGGCTTATCGGATGTGTATCCTCGTTAGTTAGAGCCGCCTCGTGAAAGAAGCGCCTCTAAGCTCTCAGTGTATCGTTTAAGCAGGATCAGCTCTCTCAGAATACAAAACAAACGTTAGGATCTAGAAAAAAAAAAAAAAATCATACAGCCATACTGTACGTCGAGATCAAGCTTGTCAAATCACAGTCGTCGAAAACATTTACCGTTCAGCCTACTGGGGAGGCGCTTTTTTTTTTTCCCCCTGTGCAAAAATGATGTCTCTAACTGCCCCTTTCTCTTTTCCTTCGCCTTTTCTTTTATCACTCTTTTTTTTCTTTCTCCTACTCCCCTCTGCGACTCACGGAGCTTTGTGCTCATGTTTGAGTTCTCACTGGCTGACAGGTTGTCACAGATAATAAGTTTTAATTCCCCGTGTGGGACCAAAACTCACTTGCCTTGTAATTTCCTCATAATTTTATTCCCTTTTGAAGCCCTTGAATGTAGATTGGTGAGATGTCAGTTAGAAGTGCGGTAAGCCGGGATTGTAATGTATTCCTGGTGCACTAAGACCGGACCCTTTGTCAAATTAAAGCGGAATAAAGTGCATTCTTTCATGTTTTAATTTGAGTCTGACATCGTCATGTTGCAGGTGCATCATCAATGATAGTCTTTATTTCATTCAGTCTTCTTGCTGGTTCATGTTTTTGTAATTAAAGGTGCAATATGTAGTTTTGTGGAAGAAGGTTTAATTAGGAGGGAAAGATCTTCATTGACTAAATGTTTTGATGCCTAAACAAACTAAATAAACAACCTCTGAATAAACAAACTGAGCTTAAAGGACAACACTGTTACATATTCTTTTACTTTGTTTATATGTGGTGGACCCTGCCACCTTTCCAGCTTCAAATAGTGTTCTGGGGAACTTAATAATAAATATTTCAGAGTTTGTATTATTACCTCATTAATATTTTTTCTTCTCCAAAACAGCATAGTGCGCCTTGTACTACTCTCCTGTTGGGTGATGGGGATGGACAGACAAAAAGAGAAAACAAAAACAACCAGGTCCACAGGGCCTCAATTTTACCTCAGTGTGACAGTGATGCCATCTGTACACTGAAACAGGATGGTACCAACTCTTGTGAGTCATATGATCTGACTCCAACCCCTGATCTCCATTTGTCCCAGCGGTGATGTGTCTAAACGCACCACAGCAGCTCTGATGGACACTTTGCCTTGAGCCCCTGTTCACCCCTTTCCACCCCTCAATGCCACTTTCTCCCCGATCCAGAATAATGAGCCTTTCAGAAATTCAACTCAGGGATCCCGGCACAGTGGTGTGCTCGGCAGCCCAGATTTCTCGCCTCTTTCCCCCTTTTGCTAAAGCCTCGGCTAGCCCTGCAGCATCCAGGCCACTGAAAAATCACAGCTCTGTCGGCCAAGTGTGGCCGCTGTTTCAGCAGGATAAGTTGGCCAGGGGAATATTGTCTAAGTCCCCCTGAATGTAAACGAAGCACCCTTTGCTGTCACCCTGGATGCCTGGCCTGTCTTCTGTCTTGGATGGCTGGTTCGGCATTCTCTACCTCATAAAGGATGCAGCTGTGCTGTATGAAAAAACAAAGACGGCTCTTCTGAATTTATGCCCGGACCTCCTTCCCCCCCACCCTCAATCTAGCACCGAATTGTCACAGCAAGGTTCAGACTTTCTCCAAACCCGGCGGCTGGAAGATCTGCCTTGTTTTACCACCAGCTGGAACTGCAGAGAAACAAGAACTCATGACACCTTCCACCTATACCTCCCCAGAATAATCTATCGAGGACACTTTTGTCAGACAGGTGGATTATTTCAGCGAGGACTGATGTGCATGTATTCAGCATTAGTGCCATTTTTTTTTTTCCATGGGCTCTTTACTTATGTGTCATGGGTGTTCCGCTGTGATTCCCTATAGATCCCATGTGATGGATGCTCTTAATGAAGGGTGTTAATTTAAAGTCACCTGCAGGCTATAGTCGTTCCATCCAGGAGGCTGCATCATCGCCTATCCAATGTTCTCTCCGCACTGACAGAGGAAGGCCCAGGGAGAAGTGAGGAGATGGAATTGGATTTGAAGCTCTGAGGCAGGTAATAAAAAGCAACACTCCCACACACCAAGGAATGTGATTTCCCCAAGTACCCCTGGCAGACATGTTGAATTTCTTGCTGTAATGTATAGGCGACCAAGCTATTCATAACACGGAGGGCCCCGGCGAGTACCCCGGCTCAAGCTTGTTTTCTCATTAAAAGAGCCTTTCCCGGTCAAAAATGCACCGTGTGAACTTTCATCAAGCCATATGTAATGTTCTTTCATACTTCCATTAAATACACTTGGCCCCTCCTTAAAAACCTCCTTGGTTCTGATGGTAAAGGCTCACCACACTGAGCAACCATTTCATTTGATAAGTGGCGTGGTGGCCTGTCATGCAGGCACATGACTGAATGATAAGGCAAGGGTTACATTACATCCAAAATCCATCATTATGTCCACAAATTGAATGTACTTTTTTTCCCTGGACATGTCATGTGTGCACACAGGAGGGAAGTACAACATGGCAGGGGAGGATGAATGGGTTTGTAAGTACAGTAGGGGTACTAATTTACATAACAATAAGAAGCTATCTATGAAATATAAAGAACTGCGACACACTTGCATTAAGGCACACAAAACAATCTCTGATGTGTGTCATGGTTTCTGCCGAAAAACAGCATAATTTCCACATTAAAGTCCTTAAAATGGCACCTTATACCTCTCCCTCCAGTGTTTCCCACACGTATGGTTTACTTGGGCGGTCCACACGGGCATATTAACAGCTGCAAGTTTATGATGTGATCCATTTTAGCAATTTATAGGCATGTTTTATTTATTTTTAAAAATCTGTCCCAAAGAACAGACGCCTTTTATTTGTTTAACATGACACAGGATGACTCCACTTCACTATTGTACTGTACGTGCACTTGAGGCTTCAAGTCTCCACATCACATTTTTGTCTCTGGAATATTTGTGTTGTCACATGTAGCCCTGCTTCCTAAAAATCAGATCTTTAACTTTCAACATTTGAGTGTGAAAAGACCCTTATAGTGTTGAACTCTGCATAGACATTGTACAACACAGTGAAGCTCAGATATTTAACTGTAAAAAGATGAAGTAAAACACATTTTTCTGACTAGATGGAGACCAAGTCAGAATCACTGTTCATCCCTAGGCTCAGAACTATTTTAGAATTGGGTGCATCACAGAACCTGGAAAGAAAGTGGTTTATAAAGATTAGCCACACTAGCTCTATCCTTGACCTCAAAGCTAGCATGGTTGTCAACACTTCATCTTGTTTCTTGGTGCTGGTTTCCTGTCTGAACTTGGCCTACTAAAAACATTCTGAACAAGATGCAATCAATGTACAATGATAACGTTAGAAATGATATTGTAAAATGACTGAAACATTAGCAGATCTGTTGGCAATTCTAGGAGATTAACAAGAACAACTCTTCCTTCTGTGTCTGTAAAAAATAAAAAAATCTTATCTGTGACATCCATTTGAGAAATGTCGGGCCAAACAAATATCTAAATGATCACCAATAACTGTAATCCTGAATCATCCTGTGCGTTGTTAAGCCCCTCTTGAGACACTGGTGGACTCAGCGGGGGGCGATTGCTTGGTGAAGGGCCCTCTAGGGTGCCCCACCTCAAACAGCTGGTGACCTTTTTAATTTTTTCGTCCCTTCCGTCAAACATCCCGAGTCCGCCACTGTGTTGAGAGGATGAAAATGGAAAAAATGGGGTTGGACAGTGATTAGAAAAAAGGGATGCTACAGAAAGGAAATATTGTTCCGACTGCACAAAAGCATTAAGGAGTCGTTCTGGCCTTCTGTTTACTCCGGATTGAGTTCTTCTCATTGTCATTTACACCGTCCCCGGCTTATCTTCTCTGTGTGCCTTTTAAAGAAATATTCCCTGGAGGCTCATGGATGTAATGAGCTTAAGTCAATCAGCTCCAACGGAAAAATAGATACCAATCAATACTCTCTTTCTCATGCTTCTTTGCCTGGTTCCAGAGCTGCAGCTCAACCGACCCAATGTTGAGTAAAATGCTCTCTACACAATAGAGAAGTGAGACGCGGCTTCTCAAAGCCTCTGGATGCCATGTTGAACATGGCCGGCAGCAGGTGTCAGTCCTGCCTAAGCCTGACCTTGCGGAAAGGCAGCATATTTCAGTTTCCCCTTCAGTAGTTCCGGAGCGGCGTCCGCCGAGGGTTGGGGAGACGGCTGCCCATGCAAAAGGGTCCTCGGTAGCTTTCTATGCAGGCCACGAGAGCAGCAGGGATGGCCCTAGGCTGGAACTAAGCCTCATGCCCGCCTCGCTGACACTGATCCGCCTCCCTTGCATCGCTACACAGCCTAAATAAAGCAACCACGGTCAACACGGGGGAACAGAGGTTGGAAAAAAAGGAGGTTTTCACTTTGCGTCATCTCGATGATTTTGATGAAATCATTTCCCCGCCAGCATTTGCATACATTTCTGGCACGGTAAGAAATGTTCTATTTAGGTGAAAGTGCAGTAAGTACAGAGCAGCCACTCTCTGGGCTAATCCTCTCTGTTAGACATTTGGTGAAGAAACATCATTAGTTTTTTTTTTTTTTTTAATGTGCCGCGATGGAGGCTGAGTGACACTAATAGGGGGCTGCGTAGAAAATGGTGTCAATCTTGGCACTGTGACCGTTCACTGAACAGAACATTAGTGCTAAAAGTATATCAGGTCTCAAAGTATGCCTTCCTCTCTTGAGCCTATACGAGGGGGGGAGGCAATTCAAAAATGCGCTTCAATATTTGTAATAGGGGCGATAAACCGAGAGCGCACATTGTGGAACAGACAAGCAGGGAATGTCTCAATCCTGCCTCGACCCGGAAGGTGCATTAGCAGGAGTGCTGAATGGATTTTCTTCTTTCTATCCAAATATCTACAGTCAGCAAGGAGAATCTGAATCGAAAACGTGACCATCCCTCACTCGATCAAAGGAAGCACTTATGGGATGCCAACGCAGCACAATACTGTTGCAGAGGAGATTAATGAGCAATTGAAAGCACGATTATTAACAATTCTGCTCATTAAAGCAATGAGATGTGATTAAGTAAACAGCGCTGGACAAAACTATTGTAGATCTCCTGCTGGCGGACATGGTGGCAGCGGTAGTAAACCACCTCAGGTGTGAACCACCTTATGTGTGAACTGCTTGACTCCCCTCACGGCAAAAAACAGGCATCTGACGTTAAGAGGCACCAACCAAAGATAGAGTGAGAAAATAAGAGATGGACTTGACTGCCATCACTTTCAAAACATGTAATAACTGCTAGGTGACAGGGGTCAAGTGCCGTCACTCTGCCCTCAGCCGAGACAATCTGATAGAGAAGACAGATAGACGGTGAGTCATTTTACCACTTGACATTAGTGCAAAATAAGTGGTCTCGCCTGTGACAAGTCATGCATCAGAGGTCAGGCCTCCCCAGGGTTATAGCCCTTGAAATATACAGCAGTGACAGGTGAGAATCTCGAGGCTCTTATGTAACGCAATTGAAAAAGACACACACTTTTAAAACGACTTAAGCGAAAACATTTGATATTTTTAAATGCGTCTCATTCAGTCAGTAACAACATTAATTCTTTGCTAAATTAAAGACCAATCAAAATGTTTATATTAAAAATTGATCAATTGACTAAATTATCTCTGTAGTTTAAAAAAAATAAAAAATACTAAATTTAAGACTGAAAGCTACACTTATTAAAATTTCTATTTAAAAATGGATCAGTTAAGTTTGTGCAGTGACAAAACCCACAGAAAGGTTTCCTGCAATACCGGTCAGCTCTACCGAGCGTTTTAGCATCTTTTAGCTCATTGTTTTGGTTTGACAGCCTGCTACTTTGACAAACTTTTAAAAATCTTTAATTCTCTTAACCCTTTGTGTAATGTAAAAAGCATTAGAGAAAAAGGTTAAAGTTGTGTTTACAGCTTGTTACGCTGTCCCCAGTGGCCAATAAATCATTTAATTTAAGATACTCAGTAAATACTAAAAAGGTGCAATATGTAAGAATTGACCATCTAAACCCGAACAACTATGGGATAGCATATCACTAGAGTAACTACTAACTAACTACTAACTAACCGCTAACTTGAATATACCTTGCCATTAAGATATGGCAAGGTATATGAGAGTTCAATTTTGTATTTCTTACTTATTACTTTTTTATTGTATTATTTATTCTTTTAAAATAATTATTGTTTATTACAATACCCTGTCCTTTGGCCGCTGTGATCAAGAAATTTCCCCGTTTGCGGGCCAAATAAAGGAGATTCTGTTTCCGATTCTGATTAGCTTGTTAGCTCAGTTGGCCATGCAGCTACATTAAGTCTCAGTGCTGAGGGAAGTCATGATGTTTACACCACTGACACAGGAGCTTTGGACTGTCAGGAGAAAGAGGTTTTCAGGCCCAGGGCTTGCTGGTTAGCATGCTAACTTATGTAAATATTGTCCACATAGTGGTAAGTGTTATTTATTCACATTCTGTCGATAATTTTTGAATGTTTTAAGCAAAAATTCTTACTTATTACACCTTTAAATAATTCTCAAGGATAAGGTTGTCATCAGTAAGCTCGAGCAGTTTAAAAATAGTTTGAGAAGTGAATGCCATTGTGGAAGTAACCTTCAAATATGTCCGAAATTGTATTTTAATCAGAAGCATAAATCAAACTTTGAGTATGTTGCCAGTTGCCGAAGATTGTTGAATTCCGAGTGCGATGAAATGCAGATATTGAATTAAAAGAACGTGCCCAGAAGAATGAGAGATCCCACATATAATTTGATAAAAGTGACAAGCCATACAAATCGAATGCAGAGAGAATTAATAATTCAGACTCGCAGAATCCTTCCTGAGACAGAGGGGGAGAAAACAGAGGAATAAGAAATATGATCCCTGGTGTCTGCTCAGTTCCCTTTTCTCTTTTCTCTCTTTCCTTTCCCCTCCCTTACAGGTTTGGTGAAATCTGGGACACCGAGATATATGTTTAGAATTCCTGCATGTGTACTTTTTGCAAAATATCTTCTCTTCCGGCGAATGTCGGTGCGGATGGAGCTCGAGCGCTGAAATTCATCTTCACCGTTCAGATAAAGAGACAGCCTTCAATATGGCCCGTTATCAGATGAAATTGCTGCATGAAATAAATGGAGTTCAAGCCGGGGTCAGCTGGAAATTGCTCTTCAGTCGTCCGGTGTGTATTCGACAAAACACAACATGCTGTTTGGATTTGCATTGCTTTGATGATCCCATTGAAGTGGTGCTTGTGAGTGTGTCCACAGGGGTTAATAACCCAATCTCCCGCAATGGACGTCTCCTAAGCGATTGAGCAAAGGTGGGGTGACCTTAGCTATCTCCTTGTGGAGTATAACTGAGTCAACTTGTTTATTGTTTCTTTCCTCCTTCCCTTCGTGCCCTCCGTCCATGCTTGTTTTTGATTTGCTTGGCCCCTGGTATGCTTTGCGGAGATGCCCTTTCCCATGCATCACCCTGGGTGCCGGCGCTGGGCTGGGACTCGCGTCGCCCCCGTCTAGGGTCGGAAAACCCTGCGGCTGTGATTGTCCTCTACCTTCATCCAGAGGATTAGTTTGTACTTTCCTCTCCCCCCTCCCTCCGTCTCTCTTGTTCATTCACACACAACTGTACAGTACACTGTTGCCGTGCCAAAGCGCGCACATGCACGTTTCTACCCATAAACCCTCAGGATACGCTGTTGGGGAGGCCCGCGTTCACACTCAGCCGCGTGAATGCACGCACACACGCACCACTGTTTTCCCGCCAAGCAGGATTTGTAGTATTTTCCCCCATGAATCTTGTGGCATTCGCCCGATAAGCTTCATCCTGCCAGTTTCTAGCTGCCTGGCACTAAAATGTGTGTGAAGCCTCTGAGACCTCCTCCATCATTATTCATGAACATCATTATTTTGCAACTGTCTGCGTTCTTTCAATGAATTGTTTTTTTCCCGGCGCCAAACTGTAGGCGGCCTCTAGTATCAGCATGTAACACTCAGATTCTTTTGGTTTTCACTCCAAAAAAATAAATAAATAATCAAATAAAAAATGAAGTATGTGTGAAACATCCGAAAAACGTGCTGCTGACAAGCATTCACATCTTCCTCACACTTAAATCACACCCCCCCCCTCTCTCATCCCGCCTCACCCTCTAATTGGTTTAATGTACAGTGAAATAGGGTCGGCTGTTTTCCCTTTAAACTTAAACTGTGGACAGATCCCGGCGCTCTCGCCGAATGGCTGTCAGGTTCAGTTAGAAGCTTAGGTAGATTGAACAAAAAAGGATCCGTTAAGCTGAAAATCCAATCTGAAGTGGGCTGGTGGCAAAGTATTCTTTAATAACTAAATGATGCATGAACTCCAATGTAGCACGAGTCAATGGCAGAGGTTAAAGCAAGGACAATGTACTTTTCTTTCAGTATTAGTCTCACATATAGCGTTGAGAGTCTTCCTCAGGTAAACGTTATTATAACAAAACCACATTCCGGTTGTATTTAGCTGCTTCTTGTGTTCTGAAACAAAAAAAGCAGAGGGTTCATATTCTTGAGGGAGCGAGGAAATGAAGTTGACCTCACACCTCCTCGCAGTTAGAGAATCTAATTAATGAAGCATGGTCTGCATCGTCGAAGAGCACAGACAGCGTGGCAACATGAGGTACCTGAGTCCCCTATTATGCAGGAGTGTTGTGAACAACTTATCAAGGCTATCCGCACTATTACCACCAGGATGAGGCATAAAAGCAAAGAATCCAGGGAGGTAAAATATTAAAAAAATTTTAAGTGTTGAGTTTAAACCACATTAATTTTAATGGTCTTTTGGTCTGACTTGTTTACAGCAATTAGAGCAAGTATTTTGACAGCAGTATATCTATTTTTTAAAAGTGCTCCACATAGCTTCTTTAAAAGCAGAAATCTGCTCAGCTTTTTAGCTGGAATTAACTCAACAGATATTAGCTGGATTGGCATGAAATTTGAAAAACATATTTATGATCCCCTGACTGTCATCTAGCGCCATCGTTAGGTCCAAAATTTGATTCATCCCAAACATTTGATTTTCTGATTCAATACCTGCAAAACTGGTGACATTCCTATCAAACTCAACTGTAAACCTACTGTATGCTTTCTGATACATGTTTATGTTAGCATGCTAATATTTGCTAAGTAGCACTAATAGGATAAGATGTACCTTATCTTATTTCAGCTTATTAGTGCTACTTAGCAAATATTAGCATGCTATCATTTTTAGCATGTTAGCACTGTTAGATAAGATCAGGTACACCTGATCTTATCTTATTAGTGCAACTGTTATATCTGCCAAACAGCAGTATATCATTGTGAGTAGGCCTTTGTTAACATACTATTGTTAGCAATTAGCTTAAGGCACCACTGTGCCTATGTACAGCATTGCAAAGATGCTAGCATGTCTTTAGACTCTTGGTCTTGTTAGTTATGTCCATTTGTGGTTGGTTGGTATGTTACGGCTATCTAGTTGAGAGTGCCAGTCCCATCTAATTTAATCATTTCATTAATCTTTTAAAAAAGAAAATTAAATTAGATTTGAAATATTGTTTTAACTTTAGCATTGGCCTCCTATGACACTGTCTGACTACAGACAAAAACAATCAACAGAACGGTAGATATGTTTTGTTATTCCACAGATTTCTCATTACCTACAATACCGACAATGTAACTCAACCACTGACAGCTCAGATGGCAATTCAGGTGCATTATGCTAACTATTAGCAGCAAATGTGGCCCCAAACAGCTTGCTTCAAACAGAAATCAAGACCCAGGGTACAGGGGTCTGGTAATCTTGGTTATTTCCCATTTAAGTTGTTCGAATGAAACAAGAACCATATTCTGTTTGTATATTCCTATCTATCTGAGCTTCAAACTTTTTTATTAATGTGTTTTCCTGCATGCATTCAAGCATGTGCTACATGATGGGAAAAACACAAATTACAGCTAATGTGCAGTCTCTGAGGGGCTGAGATTGGGGGCAGGGTTGTTGGGGTCATGCCTATTGTTTTCCATCAAAGGATAAGTTCATATCTTGGGGGCACAGTCTGACCATACCACATTCTGAGTAACATACAAGTTAAGCGTTCACTTCAGTCGCGGCACACATTATACTCCAGTCCATTCTTCAGTCATCAGCAGAGGCAGAGGCAGACGTGAAGCCCTCTCCAAAGAGGTGCCCCAGGCTATACTGTTCATCCAGACAGACTCTGCACACAGCTGAGGGCCAGAATAACTCCTGCCCTGTCCCTTCTGATCGGGTGGGGAGGAGCGAGAGGGAAGCACTGGCCTACATAACCATAATGAGCCGAGCTGTTCTCGTAGGTAGTGAGCTAACATGGCGAGACGTGTGGCTGAGTTAATGGGGGAGGCAGTGTCACCCAGCCACATACCTATGGATGTGGGAGTGGCATGTGATAGGGTATTGATGAGCCTTGTGCTAATCTCCTTTGAGAGTTCTGACAGTGAATGAATGGGATGAGATTTAGTGCCCTCGAGGCACATTCGTGAGCAATAATGAGGCCCCATGTGCTCTCGTGATTACCTCACGACTTTGCTGCCCGTCATGGTCTGAACATGTAGAACACCATCATGAGAATATATGAATTAACAGCAATGACAAACTGAATCAAGTAAAAAACACTATATATTGATGTTTTTCCATGTGTTTTATCGGTTAAATTTGTTGCATCTGGGACCTTGAGGAATTTTTTGACCTTCTCATTAAAGTGCAAAAAAAACTGTGAGTTCTCCTTTTGGTTGTGTATTTTTTTAGTCAACGTGATTCCTGTTATTCTATATGCAGTGTTTTGTGGATGTATTTTGCTCTTTTATCTTCTTCAGTAGACCTAGATTTGAAAACAATTGTCAATTTAATTACAGTTCAATTGAATTAATTGACAAAAACACATGGTATGGGAGTTGATTTTTTTTTATTATTATTGAGCAACCCCCTCTGGTGATGAAAATCTACCTACAGCAGGGGTGGGGGACCTCCAGCCTCCGAGGCAATCCATAAGTACACCCACAAAAAAATAATTCAGGAAAAATTATTTCAAATGTGCAATTAAATGCCCCACGGGGCGGGTGTCTGTCTTTCCGGGCCATGACCAAGGTCATTGATCGAGGCAAGCCCGTGTGCCTGGTGTGTGGGGACGCTCTGGCAGAAATGAAAAAGGCAAACCTTGATCGTCATTACAGTGCGAAACATGCAGAAGTGGATGAAGTTGCCGCTCTCATGGAGTTTGATTGGCCAGCAAACAGTTTTATCCAAACCAGGGCAACGTGACGCAGGCTAGCTTCATCGTGGTGAGTGAGCTAATTGCTAAGAAGTTGAAACCTCATGCCGAGGGTGAATTTGTGGAGTGCCTCGTTGCTGCTGTGGAGCTGCTCGTGCCAGAAAAAATCAAGCTGTTCCAAAGTGTCAGTTGGTCTCGGAGAACCGTCTCAGATCGGATTACTGACATGAGAACATTGAGAAATCATTGAAGGATACTGCAAGAGATTTCCAGTTTTTCTTTTCAAAACTGACTCTTGCAAAGACTCCGCATGTTCCGCTCAAGACTGACTGACCCAAACTTTTAAAACCAGCTGAGAGTAGCATCGTCATCACTGCCACCTGACATCAGACGTCTCACCAAGGAGAAGCAGTTCCAGCCATCGCATTAGGTCACACACACGATGATACTAATAAGTAACTCAAGCTTTCCACCTCAGATTGACAGTAGACAACCTTATAATGTACCTCAAATCCTTTCAGAGCATTCTGATGTGAAAATAAACAAAAACGGCCCTCTAAAATCTCATATATCAGATTCAAATCACTCGAAAGATGACGTCGGAGCTATATTCAGCCTGCTTTTAAAAGAAAACCCCTTGTTTTTTCACCTCAGATTGATAGTAGACAACCTTATATGAGACAACTCAAATCTGTCATTTTCGAGTGATTTAAAGCTGATATATGAGATTTTAGAGGGCTGATTTTTTTTTTATTTCACATCAGTTAGGAATGTTGATGGACAAGTTAGTGTTTAAAAGTTTAATTCCATCCGCCAAGGTTATGTTTTCACCTGTGTCTGTTGGATTGTTGGTTTGTCAACAGGATTATAAAAAAGAAACTACAGAGGTGATTTCCACAAAATTGGATGTTGGATTGGTCTCAGCCAGGACTAGACCAGATAAACTTCTGGTGTGGCTGGTATATATGAGTTAGTATAATTTGATGCAGGTCCAAAAAAATAATACTGATCTAGTGCATTTAAATATTTGTTTTCATCGATACGATAATAAATAGGATACCGAATGAAACGCACCAAACCTTGACTAAAACTATGAATTAGTCTGTGTTTGAACATTGAATTCATTTGGGATAAAATATATAGCAATGATCAAATTGTCTTTTTTACATGTATTATTTCCTATATTTTTTATACATATTATATCTTTTAATCAAGTCTAAAATGTTGTTTTTTATCTGTAAATAAATGTGTTGCATCTGGAAACCAGAGAAATCAGTGTACTGTTGCAGAAATTCTCATCACAATCAAACTCAAACCTCCGCTCCCAATAAGTTATGCATGTCTGCATAATTTTTGTTTTGTTTAAGTTAATTACCTTTCCATTGCACTGTACTGTATGTAATATTTATCATTTATGTGCCAGCTGTTTTATTTTTTTATTCTATGTACCTTTCATTGAAAGTGGAACTCAATTGAATGGGGCTGGTAATACATGCGCTCGCACACGAGCACTGAGCGGTGCCAGTGTTAATCTCAACAAATGCAAGGCCCATTAGCTGTTTTGCGGCAGTAATAAAATTCCTGTGCATAATTCATGGCTCTGTGCTTTCAGCGACTGTCACGGCGTAAAGGTAGAGCAGCTTGAATTTAACTGCACATCAAATTTAAGATAAGCCATTAAAACAACCTTACATTAAAGATTGACTCGTCTTGTCTTTTGAACTCGTGTTATAGTGTTGCATGCTAACCGAGCTGCAGCAAAGGTGAAAATTAGTTATTGATACGTACTTTCTCCAAAGAAAAAATAAGTCTATGCGGTGATTAAACATCATTTTTGCTGTATCCAATTATCACCATCACACCTTTTGTGAGGATGTTTCCTATTTCTGTCCTTCTGATTGTTCTGTTCTCCAGTCTATTTATGTTCACTGTATGACTCTGTCCCCATCTCCTCTCTTCCCATCTGCGTTTCTTCTTATTTGAGGGGTTGTACACTTTCATGTAAATGGCACGGTGATAAAAAGACAGAATTTTTCCCTCTGAAATGACAAAACTGCCATGAATCCGCCCTTTTGTCTGTGGATTTGCTTTATTCTCATAGATGCTCCGCAATCCTCTAAAGGTGGCACGACGTCATGTGTTAACCAAATCGAACCTGACAACTGTCTCATTCATTTGCAGCCAATGTTTGTTCCAGAAGTAAGAAACAACAGCCCTCTTGCATTCCTGCATCCCCGGCGAAAAACTGTAAATGCTTGCAAAAAAAAACAACTGAGTACCGCGTCACCCCGAGGCTTCTCTCCCTCTCTCTTGCTGCCTCTTTTCTGATGTACACCACAGACAACACCATACATAAAGAACCCTTCTTATCTTATTTGAGCAGTTGCTTTAGGTATTTCTGCAAACTCCAAGGGGCTGGAATTATAAATCACTGTGAAACAAGATGGCAATCAGCAAGTATTGTTGCAAAGAAGACTAATGAAACCACCCACCCTGGTAAATGACCTGGAGATCTGGTGCGATACTAACTCTCCACAGTCACCGAGATGTGATACACTGGATCTCTCGCGCACGCAGTTTTCCCCCGTGATGCGCCTTGAGCCGGCCAAGGCCAGATAAGGCCACAAAGGCAAACCAATGGGGCTCTTTGTCTGTTTGTTCCATTACAGGAATGCAAGCTTATTTCAGATTTGGCTGTGTTCTGCTGAAACTGCCACGGAGGACATTATAATTTTATCTGAGAGAGGGATTGGGGTGGAATTCCCTGTGGTAAATTCACATTTAATTGTAAATACATGCTACAACCTTTCTTTGGAATAAATTAGCATGTTTACTATTGTTTCCCTGTACTTCCAAGGACCTTCCAAATGATCAAAGGAGCGAGTTTGTTTGAAGAACGAAGCATTCAGCATATTTTAGGTTAACAAGAGCTGAGCTTCCCTCTACAGCAGTTGGCTAGTGTCATCTTCCC
>OMLP01013363.1:0-12467 GCA_900302685.1 Spondyliosoma cantharus | reverse complement strand
TAAGGACAGAAAGGGGAGAGAGAGAGAATAGGAAGTTGTTCTATCCTCAAGATTACAAAAATGAAAAACACTTATTTAGGACCAGACCTGGCAAGTGATGAAAGGAGCACAGCTGCATACTAACTGGGAACCAGAAATGCATTTAGATGAGCAATATTTTGATCCATACCAATAAGCTGAATCGAGTTTGATATGTCAGCTGTTGTTAACCATCCAACCTGCCCTGGGTGACAAACATCTCTAAACAATAAATAAATAAATAAATTTAATTCAATTGATAAATTCAATAAGTTCACATTAAAAATGAATATATTTTATAATATATTTTAATATAATATCAAATTTCAGGGTAATGCTTTATGATAACTGTCATGTAAATCTATAGTTCATTAAACTAGTAAATAGTTATTGTTAACAAACAATGGCATGCATTGTAAACCAACAACTGCTTATTCTAAAGTTACAACTGATGGTTATAATATTTTGTAAGTAGTTGATAATCTCATCTACAAACATTATTTGGATAGCACGTTGCAACTGATGTTTATAAACCTTTACAACTCCTTAATAAATGGTTTATACATATATATATATATATATGTATATATATATATTTACGAGTGGAAGTCTTCTGGACAAATGTGTTTTTGAAAGTTTTTTATGTAACTTACAAGTAGTTTTTGAAACATTTCAGATATTTTAACATTTTTTTTAAAAACATTTTGACCTGCTGTTGTCATCTAAATTGATCAAAATTGGAGTTTTTTTTAATAGTATTGATTATATGAAAGTAGATTTTGTTAAACAAGACATGGAGGTCCTGAAATTATCACTGTTTAGTTTGCATTATTACTGTTTGGGGTGACAGCAACAGGATGTGTCAACCATTTATCTATTGTTATTGTTGAGTTATTATAATGTAATGTAAAGCTTGTTGTCGGCCTCAGGAAGAATAGCAGCAGCAATACTGTGGCTGATTGGGATCCTGATCAACTAAATTAAACATTTAGATACTTTGATTTTTCTGCTCTTCTGCGCACTAGATTTCATGCACTGGGTCAAGGGCTTTCTACACTGCACTTTCTAAGCCCAGGGATATCCTGGCTTAAACATTGACCCTTAGATAACTTAGTGCCTTTTCACACACACATTGTTAACCCAGGGTTAACCTAAGAACTTCTGCCAGCCCAGAGATAAATGGAACATATAGCTAATGTTAACATTTGAGAATGGTCCAATTTCACACTGACACCTTTCAATGGCGGCTGTAGCTCAGTGGGTAGAGCCGTTCGATCAGTGATCGGAAGGTCGCTGGTTTGAATCCAGGCTCCCTGGCGGGACTGAGCTACATGTTGAAGTGTCCTTGAGCAAGATACTGACAAAACTGCTCCTGATGTGCAGCCTCTGCCATCAGTAAGGGTCCTGCAATGAGCTGGTGACTCATTCAGGGTGTACCCTGGCCTTCGCCCATCGAGTAACTGGGATAGGCTCTAGTAATCCCCCTGAAAAAGGGGGCAACATCACTGCGACCCCGTGAGGGATAAGCGGCATAGAAAATGAAACGAAAAACCTTTTAACTTGGTGTTTCGTTGTTTTTTTCAGGGGAAGACCCTGCAGAATCAGGGCTAACCGTGCTCTGGAGCAGCGTAAACAAGAACCCCTTGTCCTGGGCAGTGCAGTGTAAATATCCCTATAGCAGGTTGTGTTCAGGTTTTACAACTGACTGAGGTTGGAGGGACTTTTTTCAGAAGAAACTCATTGGATACAATTGTAGCCCCAGTTGGATTTATATGGCCTAAATGACAAGAGATGAATGTATAGTTATTTGTATAGAAATGACACAAAAATGATACTACTGATATATTCTTACATAAAAGTACATTTTGTTTTGTTGGTGATATGGTCCAGACCTGTGTGGTCCTTCAGAGAGAGAGAGAAGAGCTAAACTACATAAAAAGAGTTTCGTTTTTGTCATCATTAAGCTGCAGCATGGTCTGCAACCTTCGGTTGTCTATTCCTTTAAATGCATTCAGCTAGTGGCTGACGTCCCAAGGGAGGAAGATAATGGCAACTATGTGTAACAATGGTAACATACTTGAATTTGTATAATATTTTGTGAGCGCAGAAAAAGCTGTACAGGCTGAACAGCAAAGTATTGACCGCTGAGGGATTCCACATGTGATGTCCTTTAGATAAGACCAAACCAGGCAAGCACTGAGCCAGAGCCACCCACTTACCTCAACACTTTTGATGATTTATCCACAATTGTATCAAATGCTGCACTATAATCTAACAATGCTCATACTGTAATAGAAAGAAAGTTCTCTGGATATAATAAAACCATTGTATTAGCTAAGAATTGTTCTAGGGTGATCACAAGACTGTTTTTCACAGATCCTGGTAAAAAGATCATTTGGAAATACAAGGTTTCATCTGACAGTAATAGTGTGTAAGCTACAGGGAGGAAGTTGCATAGCTTTGTGAAAACTTGTATACACAATATAAAAATATATTAAATCAATCTTTTTGATTGTGTCTTGAAAAAACAAGCGAAAATCTGCAAAAATATCGTCGCACTCAATAGGAGGTTACAGATAAGGAAACAAATACAGTCTGGGCCTGTTTTCGAGGAGAGTGAAGAGTTTATTACTAAGAGGCAATTGAAGTGTCAAGGTTTATGGAGTGTAAGCATCAAGTTGTGGTTGGAGGCTGCTCTGGGAGCAGACTGGGAGTGAGTGGTGCGATGGCTGGGCTCCAGGCACCGATCTCCTACCCTTAAGGTCAAACTGACACTCTGTGGATGGGCTTAGCATTTTCCCACAGGAACTGCACTGGATAGAAAGGGCACATAGAGAAGTGGCTCAGCCTCTGTTGTGGCAAAGCAAAATGGCAGCTAAGAAATGAT
This sequence comes from Spondyliosoma cantharus, assembly GCA_900302685.1. Taxonomy (NCBI): domain Eukaryota; kingdom Metazoa; phylum Chordata; class Actinopteri; order Spariformes; family Sparidae; genus Spondyliosoma; species Spondyliosoma cantharus. The sequence goes on along the minus strand of OMLP01013363.1, from coordinate 9,562 downwards.
TAATTAGCTCTGTCAGCACTGAAACTCAGTTGAAACATCTTCAATCCATGTTAATACTGTGTGCTGTCATTTGTCACTGTCTTGCTATCACTAGCTGGCCCTCATGTACCTGCACACATGTCGTTTTTAAAGGTTTTAACAGTAGTCAACCCCCCTTCCCTACCCTCAACAAAAGTTTGCCACTACTGATGTTTTGTCCACATTAGTCAACTTAAAGTCCATTCTATGCACTGTGCAGAGGCTTTCCAAAAAGTCCAGGCCTCTATCCTCCAGATATATATGTAAATACAGACATTGACAAATTGAACAAGCACAGTGTCCTGTACATCATATGCCCCCAGTCATGCTCCCTCCAGAAAGGTTAGATATTTGCCCCACTTTTTAAGATATACCTCCCGCCTTCCAAGCTGTTTAAAGGACATGCTTTTGAATGCAGCCACTTTTGCCATCTCTGCATTCCATTCCTGCAAGGATGGCATCTCCTCCGCCCTACAATGTCTAAAAAGCATCTGTCTGCCTATCATAATACTAGTCTGCACCCAATTATTTACATGTTTATCCCTTCCGGTATTTGTGTTTCTAAAACCTCACATATATTTGCATATTCTCAGCCCAAATTCCTGAATCCTATCACAGGACCATAGAGCATGGATTAAGTCACACATATATGTGTATATGTGTGTGGGTATATACTGTATGTACATATATGTATATATATATATATATATACTTGAATACATCTGAAAGCTGAAACCACAGGGGCTATTCTATTCTATCATACAAAGTTGTAGCCTATTACAAGACAGGACAGACTGTGGCTAGTTGATTAGTTGATTAGCTTCATTAGACATCTCTGCTACACAGTACAGACCCATCTTTGACATAAAGTCAGCACTGTTGTTTCTTCATATTCTGTAGATAATGTTAGTTCATTTTTTGAGGCCTTATCTTACAAATTCTAACAGTTAAGGTAAAGGCTCACAGTAATCTCCTGGTGACGGTGCAAAATGTAAGGGGTTTAAGGCAATGATTGAATTTTCATTTTGGGGTGAATAAAAGTGTGCCATTCTACTCATTCTGCTTCTGTAGCTCCACTACACAACTGTGTCTGAGGAGGAGTACACCAACACATCAGTGTAACATCCCACGTCAGGCAACAAGCCAGTCAACAGAGAGAGAAGCAGAGCTGGCAACTGGTACTGTGTTACTGTAAACTCACACTCCCGCTCAGCCCTGAACAAAGAAATAATCCAAGATAGGATCCAAGTCCAAGTCCAAGTCTTGACAAATTAACTCAAAATGAAACTCAAAATGACATAATTTATGATTGAATCCAATTAAATATACATTAAATAGCATATAAAGTAAAAGCCTTATTCTAAAATATAATAGAAGAGTTTATTGTTGTTAAATGACCTGAAAATGAGCTACATCAGGACCCTGCCACCTTTCTAACTTCAAACAGTTTTCTGTCTAACCTTAGCATGAAAATGGGCAGACAATAAGCCTATACATCATCAGAATATCCATATTTATGCCCTTCTGCCATTGTATAAGCAGGACATTTTGTTATCATGGTAGCATCTGTCTGTCTGATACAAACTTCATACTTACACTACAGGACCTGCTTGTTCAGTGGAGTTCACATTAATGTCACGTGTTATTAAAAGATGAATGCTGACATTTGTGGATGTGCCGGATGTCTGTAGGTACTACTGTAGGTGGTAGGTTTTCTCTTCTAATTTGTGAATACATGTACACAGAGAGTCTCAATACTGGGGACACTGATGTCAAGTTTTTCAGAATGTAATTTTCAAAGCTGTGAGCATTACAAATGATGGTCCATTTACCTACATTGCATTTGGGTGGAGGCAGATGTCTCAGAGACAGATATGTCAGAACCTGGACAAGGAAAAATAGAACTGTTTTTTCCCCTAGTGAAATCAGGCCTTATTTGATGTTTTCTTGCAAGCCAACTTAACAAAATATAAATGCAAAACTTTTGTTTTTGCACCCATTCTTCACGAGTTCTGTTGATTTTGTTATTGTGACGGGTCCAAGGCACACATGTACATTAATCATGCTGTTTAATCAGCATCTTGATATGCCACACTAGTCAGATGGACAGGTTATCTTGGCAGTGTTTAAGTGCTCATTCATAATCAACATTTGCGACAAATAAGCCTTGTTGTTTGTTAGATATTTTAATTCAACTTGTGATAAATGGTAGCAAAAACAAGTGTTGTGATCTTGATTTTGTTGACTCTACTTTCTTTCTTGTACTCTCATTTGTACTTTCAAAGTCTCACAGTGGACAAACAGTAAGTTTAGTTGATGCAAAGTGATGTATCTTCTCTTTGCTCCATTGTTGTCCAAAACTCAGTGACACTGCTGCACCGGGCAATATCTTCCTTTAATACAGCTTCTAGTGATGTCACTTAGTGGCTAAGTTGCATAGTGGGTAATGTAGGCATTTGGATATCTCTGCTTCTGCTGTATAGATTTTTGTTCATAATGAGTCCAGTAGTGTTACACAAGTGCAATGCTAGACCTGTGGATCCATAAGTCTTGTCTTCTGTCTGTCATGCCATGTTGTGTCATATCTCCCTTCATGTCCTGTCATGTTGTTAGCATGTACCTACATGTATGTATGTATGGCACTGAATTGTGTTTTGTCGATAAAAGCAACTAAACTAAATGATGCTATTTATTCTAATTAGACCAAAGCATTTCTTCCTAGCTCTAAGGGAAACCTCAGGACTTGTTTGGAGCCATTTGTCTTCCACAGTGCTGGTATGACGGGCTGAATGTGGTGGCAGCTACAAGTTCTGAAGCACAGAGAGAGTCTGGTCTCTGTCTACTGCTGAATATCCAGTGCAACATAGTTAGGGTTTGGGTTAAGGTCTATATGTGTGGGGTTCTTCATGGCTGACCCGAGCAGCAGCACCTGGAGACAGACGAGGAAATGGTTTCATCTGCCTTAATACAATCGGCTGAGCTCTCTTCAAGTCATAAATTTTACCTCAAGTGGTAGCAGTAACACTGCAGGCTGAGCTGTCAATCCACTGCTTGTGCCAGAACTCATGAGGTCGGTGCCAAGTCTCAGCTTGCCTGCACTGGTTTCACTTGTTAGGCCAGCAGCCGATAAAGAGAACTGAATGTAGCACTTACTTGTCGCATCTTGTGAAATGTGTCAATTTGGTGGATAGACATGTAGAGTTCAAATTGTCCAAAGACATTCACTGTTTGTCGATGGGTGTGTGTTACCTTATAATATCAGTAGTGTGAATAGCAGGGACAGGCTCACTTTACTAAATATGTGCAGTCTTTACAGATCTGACTGAGGCTCTGCTGTGTCAGAGCGACATGTTGTTTGTGCGCTTTTCGACAGGCATGTGACTAAAGCAGGAATATTGTCAGGTTTTCTGAGTTCAGTGTTCTAACCATGAGTGTCATATAATGTCCATTATTGCTGACAAAATATAAAGACCACTAATGGTTTACAGTGATGGATTACCTTTCTCTACCAATTTTGGTGTCTGTGGAATTTGTATTTCAGGCCATTAATAAATCCAGTAGCTGTCTGGAAGGTAATTTTTCAGGAAAGGGTAAAGAAGCATTTCACCTTTTGTGCAATTCCAAAAGTACCCTGTGAGTATACTATCAAAGGGCCGCTTCCCCCAAAGTACAGAAAATGTTCCCACTTACCTGTTTAGATGTCTAACCAGATAGATTGGTTTGGGTTTGTTTGCCCATGTTTCAAGATTACCGTCTGAGATTTGATGACACGCATTGAAAAAAATTCAACAGCAACAGCATGTTTTTACATGTCCCGCTTGCTCTGAATAATTCAGTGATTTTAAAGGTGGAGGAAGGTCCAATAGAAATGTAACCGCTGTTATTTGGAAGGGCTGCAATTAGAATTCATAAGATTTCAACCCAGTATCACAGAAGTCTGTGAAATAATGATGGAATTTAATCGGTAGAATTCATGTACATGGGCACAAATTATCCATTTTTTTTGGTGACACTCATTTACACAAAATCTAAAGGCCCAAACACACTGAAAGCTCCAATGTGTGTTTTAAAGTAAACCTACTGATTTAAATGACCAAACTCACACCAAAAGCTCTTTGAGGGCTAGGGTTAGCAACTATTGTACTTTGTACTTTAAACACCTGTTACAGTTCATTTGTAAAAAGAAAAGGTAACATTTCTGGCCAAACATCTTTAACTATATTGTTGTTTAAATAACCTACATAAAAACATATGCAATAACGTAAATTTAGTCTACAGTATGTGCTCACGAGAAATGTAAGCTACCGTATGTGACAGATTTTAGATTAAAACATGCCTTTTACAAACATTTCAAAAGCACTCCAGTCAATTTTTTATTTTTGTATTTTTTGGTTTTAATCGAGCCTTTTAAAGAGGATTGTGCAGACAGAAGACAAGACTGTGCTGCAGGATTCATGTCCAGTTACTGAACCACCAGCACATTGAAGAGCCACCCTTGGGTGACATCCAGTGGTGAACAGGAGCAGCAACAGCTCCAGATCAGACGGTAGCTGCAACGCTCCCAACAACTACTGTAAACATGAAAGTGGTTGAGACAAAAGAGATTTTTATTATAATAGAGGATATAAAATAAATATACATGACTTTTTTCTCATTTAACAGTCATTTGTACAGTGGAGTTTGCTAAAAGCAGCTAAATAAATGTTTTATTTTTTTATTTTCCTGCGCTGAGCTATTGCTGTCTTATCTGTAAATGCTATGAAAAGACAATACATTTAGGCCATATGTATATTTCAAACCTGTGTGCGTGTGCGCACACACACGCACACGCACACACACACACACACACACACACACACACACACACACAATACAGAGAGAATGTAGAAGTGTGGACAGACGCCCCAATCCTGCAAAGCATTCTGCTGATGTAGATTACTGAGAGCTTCGGAGAGTAAAGTACTTGTAGATCCATTAAAAATGTTTAATGAAATAAGTTTTAAAACACTAAGTTTCTTCCACAATAGGGAACCTCCTATCAAAAGATGTTCTGATGGGACAGAGGATTCTTGTAACCATGTTTTGTGACACAAGCCGAACAAAACTTGTTACTTGAATGGCACAACGGGCATTGAAGGCATCGCAGAGACGCTGACTTGCAGATGGAGCGTCTGCCTGTCTGTACGAACTGTTGACAGACGACGACAACAAGTGCTTACGTTCTCCAATGGAAAAAGACAGGCACATGCAATACTACCAAAAAGGAGGAAACATGAGAGCAACCTAGAGGTGCACTAGATTTCATATAGGCGTGTACTAATGTGTGTCTGTCCATATCTACACCCACAGAGGAGCATCTGCTGTATAACCTATAACTCATAGCACTGTCAGAACTTTAGTGTCTAAAGCGAGACATTAAAAAACATTAAATACTTTTTTTATTTACCACTAAATATTTGAGCAACAACAGTGCATTAAAAGACAATTATTGTATCAATATCTCAATGACAAATTCTTAAAATGTGTTTTTATGTACAGCATTTCAAAACATATTTATAACTTCAGTAATGTGTGAGGACAATATCTATTAAAAGAGAAAACAAGAGTGAATCCTCCATCATCATTGTTTGCAGTCTCTAGAGGTGAGACACAACAAACTGAAAGAAAATATATATAGCTGCTAGCTTACACATCCGGTAACACTTTATAAAAAACATCATTAATCATTAATTACAGAAAATTTTGAATTAATTCGAATGTAGTTAAAGGACAAGTTCACCCAAAAATGTATTAATTTAGACATTATCTACTCACCCTCATGCTGATATAAAGTCAGGTGAAGTTTCATAGTCCACAAAACATTTCTGGAGCTTCACAGCAGAACAACGCTGCAACATTCTACTAAACGACTGAAGTAGATGGGAACTTGTTTTAACAACAACTGAATCAAAAACATAGAATGACTCCATACAGCTCGTCCAGTGTAATCTAAGTCTCGACCAGCTAGGAGATCTCAAATTGACGCAAAAAGTTATTTACACTTTTTTGTAAGCTGAAGTCGGCAGTTGTTCAGTTGTTTAGCAAAATGCTGCAACTCTGTTTTATTGTGAAGCTCCAGAAATGTTCTGTGGACTACGACACTTCACCTGACTTTATATCATCAGGAGGAGGAGAGAATGACTGATTATAGTTTTGTGTGAACGTATCCTTTCATAGTTATTTCATTGTTAACAAACAATGAAATGCTTTATAAACCATATATTGAGCACTTATGTATTGTAAAGTTACAACTGATGTTGATAATACTTTATAAATGGTTAATAAATACTCTGTAGTTGATCTATAAAACTTATTTGGATGGCCTTTTTAAAGTTGCAGCTGATGTTGATAAACCTTTACGATTGCTTAATAGATGGTTTATAAAACAGTTTGTTAACATTCTATCTAAAAAAATGTATTAACCATACATTTAACACTACTTTATAGTTGTTGATGGAGTGTTACCTCACATAAAATAACAAATTGCTACATTAAAATGACAAAAAAAAAAATGAGGGAAAAAAGAGCACATAGACCCAGAGAGCTAACAGAGAGAGGAGGCAACAACACAAAATAATATTTAAAAAATCCTGAACAAATTCCCATGACATCTTTAGAAGACGAGCGACTACAAAAAGGCACCATCCACACAAATAAAAACGTGGATTTATATAATTCCTGTACAAACAATGACACTGTGGAATATCTGCGAGACAAACCAACCACAAGAAGCCGGTGAGAGATCCCATACGACAGCGTTACCTTCATTCTACTGTACATTGAGGTGGCATTAACACATTCAGTAACTAGACATGATTTCATGTGAGCATATAGAGAGGAAATTACTCTAAAAGAACAAGAAATACGGTCTAGTGATGCCTGCTTTGTCTGACAGAGGTCCCTTTCTATAGCTACTATAGTTAAGGCAGAGGAAAGATTTAAAAAATGGTATTATTCATAGATGTATGGAAATAATAAATATGATTGTGTTCTTTCCATATATATGCATTTCTTTACAATAGTTCATTTAGAGTACATTTCAAAATGCTGTTAAAAAAGGACATAAGCACTGTCTTGGAGTCTTGTCTGCTCAATATTACATAAGGAATGATACACATCACCCATCAATATACACTGCCTGGCCAAAAAAAAAGGTCACACACTCTAATGTTTTGTTGGACTGCCTTTAGCTTTGATTATGGCACACATTCGCTGTGGCATTGTTTTGATAAGCTTCTGCAATGTCACAAGATTTATTTCCATCCAGTGTTGCATTACTTTTTCACCAAGATCTTGTATTGATGATGGGAGAGTCGGACCGCTGCGTAAAGCCTTCTCCAGCACATGCCAAAGATTCTCAATGGGGTTAAGGTCTGGACTCTGTGGTGGTCAATCCATGTGTGAAAATGATGTCTTATTCTCCCTGAACCACTCTTTCACAGTTTGAGCCCGATGAATCCTGGCATTGGCATCTTGGAATATGCCCGTGCCATCAGGGAAGATTAAATCCATTGATGGAATAACCTGGTCATTCAGTATATTCAGGTAGTCAGCTGACCTCATTCTTTGGGCACATACTGTTGCTGAACCTAGACCTGACCAACTGCAGCAACCCCAGGTCATAGCACTGCCCCCCACAGGCTTGTAAAATAGGCACCAGGCATGATGGGTCCATCACTTCATCTGCCACTCTTCTTACCCTGATGCGCCCATCTCTCTGGAACAGGGTAAATCTGGACTCATCAGACCACATGATCTTTTTCCATTGCTCCAGAGTCCAATCTTGATGCTCCCTAGCAAACTGAAGCCTTTTTTCCCGATTAGCCTCACTGATTAGTGGCTTTCTTAAGGCTACACAGCTGTTCAGTCCCAGTCCCTTGAGTTTCCTTCACATTGTGTGTGTGGAAATGCTCTTACTTTCACTATTAAACATAGGCCTGAGTTCTACTGTTGTTTTTCTACGATTTGATTTCACGTTTAAGTGATCGCCGATCACGATCAATCAGAATTTTTTTCCGACCACATTTCTTCCTCGATGACGATGGTTCCTTCCAGTTTTCAATAATGCATTGGACAGTTCTTAACTCAATTTTAGTAGTTTCTGCAATCTCCATAGATGTTTTCTCTGCTTGATGCAAGCCAATGATTTGACCCTTCTCATTTGAACATTATTTCCATGACCACGGGACGTGTCTTTCGACATGGTTGTTTAAGAAATGAGAAGCTACTCATTGCATCAGTTGGGGTTAAATAATTTGTTGCCAGCTGAAAGATAATCGCCCATGCAGTGATTATCCAATAGGAGGCTCTTACCTATTTACTTAGTTAAATCTTTTTGGCCAGGCAGTGTATAATAAAAGCTGTCAACTGCAAAACCTAAGCAATCCAAATGAAAGCTTGGGTCTGGGTTTTTTTTTTGCATAGGAGTTGTCTGACAGTAATTTGTCTCCCACTGGAACTTTGCGCTCAATAATACTTGTGACACCTTGCTTATATGGAGAGAGTAATTTACAACAAAGTGTTTTTGCGTCTCCTTGCTGCTACTCAGTTAAATGTCATATACACACACTGAAGTCTGGGAGGAGAAAACCTTTGAATAGCTGCTGGTTTTGATCCTCATCACATGTAAGTGAACAGACTGTGTCTCCCTGGATCTGCCTGCCTGAACACGAGAGAAGACAAGATGAACCAGAACACTAAAGCATCACATACTTAGAGGAGCTCATTCCCAGAATACATTACAGGGACATTTTGGGTGGATATTCATTACTTGAAGTTTGTCTTTAAAGATGCAGTATGTATGAATTCGACACCCTGTGCATTCATACTCCAGTCCAATGGAGGGCAGCACATCACCAGAGTAACTGTTAAGTTTAACTGCCATTAGACAGTTAGGTCAGTTAGCTGAGTTAGCATTGCAGCCAGCAGCCCAGACTGACCCCGAATTTCCACTGGACACGTGTCAGCTGCGCCATGGCTCTGATCCAGTTTAGCTCCGCCGACCGCCGTCCCGCAATCCCCACCGGTTGCGTTTTGAGTCCGCTACGGCGCAGTCCGGTAGACAGCTGGCCGAGGTGTTCCCGCGATAATCACATGATCACTCGCGACAGCAGTTATAGGTATGTGTCATAAACACAGCTGTAGGAAGTGTTCCCGACCGAAGGATTAGCAGAAGAGCTTGTGTTTGTCTCTTTTTTGAGATTTGTGTGCTGGTGTCAACACGGATTGTTTTATTTTGAAAAGTAACCGGATGTCATATTGTTGTTTCCGCGCTTGACTTCCTGTCTACTCGGTGCTAAATTCAGCTGAATTGCTGCGTCGTGCTCCGGCATCCGCCAGAAATAGAAGTCCTGCGTATCTCTGCCGGAGGGCTCCGGACTGCCGGAGCTGGGACGGAGCAGACACGCAGCGCACCGGACCCAGTGGAAATTAACTCATAGACTAGTGAAACCTATCAGCTCCGCTGGCGTGGCGCAGACGTAACGCAGCGGAGCCGTATCCAGTG
>OMLP01013361.1:0-19132 GCA_900302685.1 Spondyliosoma cantharus | reverse complement strand
ATACAGAAAAATGTAAAATAGGATAATGATCATGTCCAGTGTAAGATCCAATCAATCAGTGATGAATATGACTTTAATTCTGGTTTAACAATTAACATCCTTTGTCATTTTAATATAAAACTAAAAGAAATTAAGTGTACCAGTCTATATAATCAGCATCTTTTAGCCTTATTCATCCCTCTGGCTTTATGTGTAAGAACTATAACAAAGTTCTTCAGCTGTGGCAAATTACACCCAAAATTAAAGCTAAAATAAACTAGACTTTATAAATATCTGAAAGTTGATCTCCATACAGTCGAATGACACTCAACTCATTTGCCTGGATATCAAAACAAAATCAAGGTAAAACATATAGTTGTGTTTGTGACATGGCTACCATACCTGACGAATGATGTGTTCTGTTTATGAAAGTATTAGAGATCATTTGTTTAAAATAAACACGAGTCAACACAGGAAACACACAGCAGGTAGCCCATCTACTGACTGTCTTTATTATCACACCATGTTGGGAGAGATTACAGATAGAAAAACATAAGAGAACAATGACCTCCTACCACCATAGATCAAGGAAAACAAAGATGACAGTATCAGTTTAATCACACGACATTTATTTGCAATTCCAGTGCAAGTTCTACGTCTCACACTGAAACATGCTTAAACTGAAGTGGGAAAAAGAATTGAATAATATGTTTCTTTTATTAAAATATGAGATTAAATGTCTCAGATACTATCACTAGTTAAGAACCCTTGAGGGCTGTTAGTGTTAAAAACAACAACAAAAAACTGTCTAGAAATATGCATATGTACACGTCCACTTGATTTACACAGAAGCATCAAAATGTTGAAACGGCTGCATTAGTGATCACTAGCCAAGGCCCTGAGAATATACAAAAAGATTTTAGTTTTTGGTTCTTACAACAGCACAATGTGTAAGTCGCAGGGATGGGAAACAATCACATGAACATTTCATGTTGTGACCATAATGGTAAAAATAGTTATAACCGAGTTTTTAAACGCGCTTTGCTCTACTTCCTGTTGGCACTTGCGGTTCCAATGACACAATCGTTCACCTGTGAAGAGAACAAACAGAACATTACATGTAGAAAACCCAAAAGTCACAACAAAAAGTTTAACAGTGAAAATCTACTTTAAGACCATTAAATACACTCTACCATAAGAAGTGTAAAATATTTTCCAGGAGCGATTTTGTCAAACTACTCAACAGATTTTAAAGGTTGGTGAGAACTGGCCACTCGAAACAAACTGTCACTTCCTGCTGCTGCTCTCTACCTTTGTTTACTCTGCTGTAGCTACTTAGCCAGGCAGCTAGTGGCCCTATGAGCTGCCTCACGCCTGCTTTGACTTCAGAGACAAAAGAGAATTTGAGTTTTTACGATGTAGGCAACAGGACTCGGCTCAGCAGGCTTCCAGTCACGTTGGTTTGGTGACTCATAGTTTTGGGAGTTTTATGCAAAATAAACACGTTTGTCTTTGGTAAAAGTGAGAAATGTGAATTCAGAAGGTGTACGGTTGTATTTTGTGATTAAAAAAGGCAGTAGGTGTAAGAATGTTCCTTTTCCTGACATTTTGAGTTCATGTTATTTATTTATTAGATTTAATAATGTAAGATATTGTTAAGCCTAGCCTGCATCTCCCAGCTGAAACTACAGCGAGCTAACATTATCAGACCATCGCTCCTCGAGGGACAGGACGGGCCATGAATAGCTGATAAGCATGCCAACTTCAGCAAACATCTCTACAACACAGCACATAGCCATCTTTGAAATAACTTCAAATCTTTTATTTCTGCCACTTCTGTTTATACATTTCATTCCTCACGATTTTAACATGCAAGATGGAGCATTTTTAAAAAGTCAAAATTCACAGAGGAACTACCGTTTCATTTCTCAAATACAAGTTCATTTAACTTTATATTGAAGTTCACTTTGTCTCCAGCTTCACAACAACCACTGATGCCACTGACCTTGCTGGCAAACCTCAAGGAGTTGAGTGTTTCCCCAAAGCTGTCTGGCTCCGGGGCGATGTTCACAAACATCAGGCTGTGACGAGAAAACAGAAATACAATCAACATACATAAAAGGTACATTAAAAAAACAAAACAATAATATGACTAATTTCCTTTATGTTTCCCTGGGTGAGAATTTAAACCAGCAAAAAGATGTTAAGTCATTATTAACAAGCTACAATATGGAGGCTGAAAAGGGCAGTTTACTCCCTTGAGCTGATGTTACAACACATAACAACACAGCATGATTTATAGTGGACCGCTGACATCTTGAAGCTATTCTGATGTGACAAACTCACGTTTTGCTGTTTCCCCCCAAGCAGCTCTGCAGAAGGTAAGTCAGCTTGGAGTTCCTGTATGGTACGTAACTCTCCTGGAACACAAACAAAATAAATTTTTTTTATCACAAACAATTGAATACTGAAAAATGAACAATAGCGAGATGATTAGCATTTTGTCAGTAAATAAACCACATATCTAAGCTGAACTCAGCACTGTCGTTTTCATCCAGGCTCCTGATTACAGACCTTGTTGGCCAGCGCGCTGATGACGATGCCCAGGTTGGACAGGGAGCCGTTGATGGCAGTCATCTCTTTGAAGCGCTCACCCTGAGACTGACTCTTCAGCATTCGCTCACTGCCAGCCAAGTCCACCAGACACAGAGTGGCTATACGCACATAAACAAGCAAGGACATCTTCATTAAAAACTTCTGCAGGTTTAACAAACGACAAAATGTATACATATCCTCTGTAACTGTGGTAGGAGAGACAATAACATGTGGAGTCAGTGGGAGAGAAGCTTGTCCATCGCTCCGTCAGGACTAAGAGCAGATACCACAGTTTTATATTCTAAATACACATGTGAAACCAATTTTCTGACAATGCCATAATCAGTGAGCTTGTACTCACACTTGCATTTGACATCCCTGCCAACATTCACTCCCTCAATATCCAGCTGGAAGACTGAATGGGAGCGAGAGGAGCGGTCGTTCTGGGCTGTCTGGGCCGTGGAGCGATTCTGATTGGCCAGCGCAATCAGGCCGAGAACCTGAGAGGAGGAGGAGGTCATATAGATTATTAACTGAACAGGTTAAAATCAACCCTGCTGTGAATGACTGTAATCTTTAATATTGGGTTATATATATTTTTAACATGCAAACCATGTTGCTTCACCGTCACGAAACATAAGCAACTGAGAGATCTTCCTGCCGTACCTGATCTTCGTTGGAGACCTTTTCGTAGGTGAGGTTGGTGATCGTCACCTCATTGTTGGCCGACTTTCGGATCTCATGCTCTGGCCTCTTGCTGGCCTTCCCGGTGTAGAGGAGGTCTCGCAGGGTCTCGTTGTAAATTTCAACAAAGCTCGCTGTGAAGGTGAACTAAGAACACAGAAACGGTTCCAACATTTAATAAAAGTCCGTCATTCTACTCCATCTGCTCCACAGACCAAAACAGAGTCCCTGAGTGCGAATAGGTCAAATGTGTTGGCTGTGGGAAACACACACACACTCAAGTAGTTTGCAGTTCCTTCACACGCATGACATTACACACTAACCTCCCATCCTTGTGTCGCCAGTTTCTCTGCCGCTTTGAAGATTTGCTGCACCGCTCTGGGAATGACGCCTCTGGCGACGTCGTATTCAGCCCCCTCCATGGTGTATGTCTTCCCACTTCCAGTCTGGCCGTAGGCAAAGCAGCAGACATTGTAGCCGTCCAGCGCTGACTGCACCAGCAGCGAAATCTCTTCAAAGACCTGAAAACAAAGTGACAAAATTGTACACAGTCACAAAATATCCATATATTTTAAGTGGTATTTATTCATGATACTTAAAGATTATTTTATGAAAAGATATATGACACATGCTTTTATAGTTTACCTCCTGTTGTGAAGCCGTGGGGCCAAACACCCGGTCAAAACTGAAGTTGTAATTCTTATGAGTCTCTGCAGTTTTGCCTGTGTGAGACTGCAAAGCAGCAAGAAGCAGAATTTAGTTTTAGAAAAGAATTTAGAAACTCAGATATCTTCACAAACAAACAGTTTTTTGTTTTTTTTTAGAAATCTGGTATGCTGACAGGATTCTCACCTCCTCTGTTTTGGCGAGCGTTATTGTCTTGATGTCGCTGGCTGGCAGCTGGATGTGTTTGCTGAGGCTTCCATCCACCAATGGGCGCACTCTGCAAAAGACCCGGATGTTTCCCTGTGTGACAAGAGCGACAGTCAAGAGATTAGCCTAATCAACATTTGTTTAGTCGTTGCAATATCGACAGAATCTTCTCTTTGGTTGTTAAGGACTCACATCCCTTCAAAGTACAAGTAATCGAAAAGAAAGAAAAAAGAAAAGAACCAAAATTTCCCCAGCAAGGTAACTCAGCCCATAAATCACCCCACACTGTAACTTGCCTTGAGCTCCTGGATGGTGTTGTGAAGCCGCCTGCGCTCCATCTCACCAGCATGGAGCTCGTCCTCCTGCTGGGCCACAGTCTCTTTGAGGGACCGGACCTCCTCCTCTGTGTCTCTGAGAGTCCCCTGGACCCGAGCCAGAGTCGACTCCTGCACTGACAACTTCATCTGGTGAGGAAACACAGACGCAAATGAAATAAAAATATTGAGTTTCGAACATCTGAACATTATATTTTCATTTTTAAAATGATCAAAACTGATGGATTTCAGGAAAACAGGTCCTTTCTTGGGGTGAGGCCCTTTACACAGGCCAGACTTGCCTATTGTATATTCATGTAATGATAATACACAGCCGACCTAAGCAAAAATAGCTCCTATCCAGCAGCAGACTTTATACCTTGAGAGTTTGCAGCTCTGTCTCTTGGCTGTCTCGGAGTGTCTCCATAACCTTGTATTTGCCCTCCAAGTTGGACAGCTCCTTTTGAAGCGTGCTCTTATCACTAGAGACTTGCTCCAGCTCATCCCGGACTCCTGACAAGGCCTGCAGCTCCTCCTCATACTCACTTTAAATCACAGAAAAGAAAAGGACAAATTAGTAAAACTACAATGTGACGACAGTAAAATATTGAATTTCATCAACATCTTCAAAATGATGAGGATCTTGCACCTGATCTGGCTCATCTGCTTCTTGAGCTCTCTCTCCATCTCAACGAGTTTTGATTGGCTCTGGACCATCGTGTCTCTCAGAGCCTCATTCTCCTGGTTGACAGATTTGAACTTCGTCTGGTAGTTTTTTACCTTACCCTCCATGTCGCTGACCTTGCCCTTCAGGTCCCATGCATGCCTCTTGGAGGTCCCACCCCCACCTGCATAACACAGCATGATTTAGAAATCAAGATTCTTGACTAGTTTTCCTTTTAGGCAGAAGACATCTCTAACAGTCACAGTAGGAAATTAAGCACAGATGTAAAGAAGAAGGTTGAAGATGGCTGATTTATATCTAGCTACATCAGTTTCAGGGTCCTGGTGTTGTGCATGCCATCTCCCAGTCACAGTTCACTGGGGCATTTGAATAGAACAGTGTGTGTGCTAGTTCAAATTCTGGCAGGTAACATGTCTGAGTGGCAGACAAATGAAACACCTACCTGAAACAGTGGCAGGCAGAGAGAATTTAATTTCAGGTGTTAAAAAAAAAGTGCTGCTACAAGAAAAGTCAGTGGAGAGGCATGAGATCAGGTATTCAGACCACCTCAAGCTATATGCTAAATTGAATTTCTCACCGGCTTTTGTGCCAGCGGGTGCAACAGGTTGTTTGACGTTCCCTCCCTTTGCTGCAGTTGAAGCTACAGATTGTTTCAGGACACCTGATGAAACAACAAAGAGCAACGCATAAACAATCATCGTCAACATCACTCATGTAACACTAGATTCTACTATAATAGTTTGTGCTAAAATCAGACATTTTTCAAGAAGTACTTTTTTTTTTAAACTGCATTTCTTTTATTTTGATGATATTGATATAGATTGTTTGCCTTCTTCCAGATTCTCAAACTGTCAACGCTTTGTATGATGATGATGATTATGAGCATGAGGCTTGTAATCCTGACATATAAAACACATCACAGTGTATGCACTCTCTTCTGTCGACCCAGCTGGATGCTCATCTTACCTCTGGAAGGACCCACAGCCACAGTGGCAGCTCCCATACCTCTGACTGGCTTAGCTGTGTGAGGGACAAGGGGAGACAAGAATAATGAATATTACAATATTGCATACACAATCTTGTTGCAGCCGGACATGTTAAAAGTATGGTGAATGACACAACATCTTTTCTTAATATGCACAAATGCCAATATGAAAAGGTCTGTGCAGTGTCCGACACTAATGAAAAACAGTGATTCTAAAACTCAGGTTTTTGCAAATAACTTACAAATAGGAGCTCTGGATGTTGCAACCACAGGACGCTTGCTACCAATGATAGTAGCTGCTGCACGTGGTTTGACGGGGTCGGGGTCCTTACGAATCCTCTTCTGCAAGAAGCAAGAGCAATCAAATTGTTAGCTTGTGAAATATTACAGGTAGATTCAACAACATGAATCCAATCCGGAGCAGCACCACCAACAAATATAAAATACAGTTATAATAAGCACTGTGTTCACACGCCCACAACATGAACTTTGCTTCAAGTTGGATCTTTAGTGAGAGACCAACCTTTGTCCTTGACGTTGGACGTTGGATCAGCAAAATGAAACAGACCCAGATAATAATTGGTAGTGCCAATTAAATGAAAGAAGTAGGTACAAACCTGAGCAGGCGCAAACTCTTGCGTGTTCTCTGAGCTGCTGCTGCTGCTCGTAAGAACCCTTTTGCCTGACATGACTGGCAAGCGGGACATATTCTGCTGGAGGTTAAGAGATAAATTACAATCAAACATACAGAAAATCTTTAGCATTTACACATCTCTGTCATTCTAATATCAACTAGGGATACTGTTAGCCCTGTCTGTCCCCATCTTGTATTACAAGTCCACAACACATGCTGCACTTCTGAAGACATTTCTAAAATCCACAGAAACTCTTCTTACTATCTGGATGTTAAAAATATTGTGTTTGTTGGAAAAAAAAAAATTCTAACCTGTTTCTCAAGTAACAGCAGTGAGAAAAACAGAAACTATTTTAGCCTGGATCACCCATAATTGGCATGGAAATGAGAAAATAATGGAAAGTAACATCGATACAGGCAAATATACCTGGTAATATGTCAGTCTTGGGTACCATCTTTGTTTGGATTAAGAAGCAAGAGTGCCTTCTGGTTTTACTCAAGATCGTAGTATTTCTTTCTGGGGTAATAAATGCTTAGCTCTGTGACTCAATGTTAAGTAAACAAATGAGAGGCACAGACTGGCCTTAAGCAAGATTCATTGTAACGTTATAACACAAAAAACAATGGTGTAAAATCATGTGGAGTTTCTTTGAACGCCAATAATCAGACATCAAGTTTGCCATTTTGGTGAGAGGATGAGGACTCCCAACAGCTAACGTTAGCTTCAGAGCTACATCAACAACACAACTAGACTTTCATGATGACGTTACAAGAGCGAAGGCTAAGTCATCCATTACACAAAACCACATCTAGCTAATCCACATCGGTTCTAACATAAGAGGAACAATATTGGAGCGTTAAATGTTTAATTAGCTTCGACTATGTCTACGTAAACCACGTAAAACCTGCTCACTAACGTTACTTAGCCAACGTTCATGTTATTGCTAACGCTCGCTGTTCACACACTTCCCGTCCGTTAGCCCGAATATTAAAGCTTAAAAGCTGCGTTAAAACACAAGACCAACTGTTTTTGAATCGTCTCTAAGTAAGTGTTGTCCCCTCTAAACTTTGAGATGAAATAAAAGATTAAATAGCTTCAATTTATAAAAAACAGTTACCTTGGGTAAAGTTGAAATTCACCACAGTTCTGCCCAATCCGCCGCCTCCGGTCGTTTGAATTTGAAATCGAACTGTTTTGGTGGGCGCTTCGGACAAGCTGTCGTGATTGGCTGAGCGAGCGTAACCCCGCCTCCATCTTGTGTGTTTGTTACGTTGTACGGAGTGTCCCACTCGGGCGGGATACACCAATGTTGCTTTACCGCTTTCGTCACAGTCGCCAAAAAATTTAAATCAACCGCGATCACGTTACAAAGTCAAACATTTAAGGTAATTAATTTTATTTCCTGTTTTTCTAAATTACAAAATGTTTTTGATAAACTGAGACACACTGTATTCGACCACTCCCTTGACAAACTATTAGTAGGTATTAAAAATAAAGTTTTATTTCTTTTTTACAGCACAATTTCATTTGGCCACACAGTAACTGCAATGTGGGAGTCTTGGGCACTCTCTCACTTTACTCCCTTTTTACACACTTTTAACTGCTTTCCAAACAGTTTTTTTACTACCAACGAACAAATGTACCACTCTTGACCCACTATTGCAATTTCCACATCAGGAGGCTGACTAATATGTTACACACACAGCAACCACATAGAATCATTGGACTACAAATCAATGTATAAACACTATTTTCTCCACTGCGACATTGGTTATGGAGCTTTATCGATAAATATAAGAAACCTTTGCAGGAACAGACCTATCTTGGGTCTCAGATTTTTTTCGAATTAGTCAAAAAATACATCCTTGACAGTTATCACGCAGTCTGGATTTTAATAAAGAAATCAGACAATTACGTTTTTTCATCATAAACTGTTTTCGAACTTTATTCTCCGTAAGGGAAGAAACAGTCTGTTCAGATGAGCAAGAGGTGTAACTGTGCATACAGTATGCAAGAGTGTAGCATAAGAGGGTCATTAATAACTGTATTATTATCAGGAGCATCAGTAATAATATTAACAAGAATATTGAGAATGTGTTATTTTTCATAAAAGGACACAATGAAATACAAGGAGGAGTATACATGAAGACAATCAACCTGTTTCACAGGCTGCTTGAGCATTTTGATTGGGTAGCTTGTGCACACAAACATGGCAGCAGTGTCCCAGGTCACCTCCACCACAGCCCCATTGAATCTAATTTAATTGTTAAGATATACTCGCAGTCCATTTGTAAAAGTGTTCATGATCAACGTCTCGTGAGTGATCAAAATTAAGGATTGATTTTCTGGTCGCGGTGGGCCACAACCGTCTCGTCTACGAAGTAAACTTTCAGGTAACTTGGCCAAACCAGTTCAGGTTACGTCATAATTAGACTGAATATCAACACATGTTGCGTAGTCAGACATCACAGAAGGAAAACATTATTTTACTATAGTTTAACCAACTTCTTGGGCAATCCCCAAAATGTTCAGACCTGGAATTTCTCATTATTTTGCAGACTTTGCTGGGGATGGATGCTCTGGTCCACCAGCACTAAAGGGGACCTGGGATACGGCCAACGATTTGGTACTTGTTAATTTGAGTTCCTTTAGTTTCCATATATGCTTTATACAGGACATTCTTCCCTTTGACAGTTGAAAAAAGTATTTTCTATCTATTTTATGTACAGCATACTGCAATACAATAATGCCTCGGATTGATAATAATGTGGATAACATTTGCAATACAGTTATAATGAAAGAAGTAATAATATGTATGAAAAGTTCTTTAAAAAAAGATTGATAACAGTACCTGTCAGCCATTTTTATCACACAGTCATTTCCCCAACAATTGCCTTGACAATGTCGAGCTGGGCTGTCTTAACTCCTTGGAGGATAGCAAACTGCCTTAATCTGAATAGTTACAAAAAATGGGGGGGAAAAAATCACTCTTTAAGGACTTTTCTCTCTGTTCCCTTCGCATTCATGCAATCACTTTGCTTTCTCTCTGAGTTTGTTCACACGTTCCTCTATTGGTAGAAAAATACATACATATGATATATTAAAAAAAAAGTACAATGATGACAAACAGGCATGAAGTACAAGCTTCATCAAGTGCTTTCTTTTTGACCCCTCCCACCCCCCCAAACCCTTTTATTCTCTCATGTTTCCACCTCGCTCTGCTGCAGATTCCTCACGTTTAGTGCACAGGTCCGTCTCTTTTGTTCAATACTTTGGGTTCTGAAAAAGAAACTGATGGAAGGATGAGTGTAAATTAGGACATCATGATTTTGTGAAATGCACACGTTGAGATTCAGCACCAGGCTTTAGCCTAATCCTGGACTACACCCTTTCTTTTCTTTCTGCTTCCACTCTTATTTTGTGGTCTTTTCAATTAAGTCATTGTGATCCTACCTCTTCTGTCTGCGGTACCTCAGCAGTGTTGTTCAAAAGCAATTTAAATTGATTAGCTCAGGCCTTCCTCATTTTTCAGGTCAGTACCACTGCTCTTCCATCTCAGTTGCTATAATAAATCTCTAGTCGCTGATTCCTTGTTTCTCACTCGTTTTGGCTTAAACTAAATAATGGAGAATGTTCAGATTAATGTGATCTGAATGTGTTCAAACATTACATCATTCTCTGGACCACAGATGTGCAGAGAATAGTGTAAATATTTTTTTTTACAGATATTTTACACCTTCATCCTCCTTTGATGCCTATTGCAAAAAACGCAATACAAAAAGAACAAAAGAGAAGGGACACCAATGAGCCTCCTTGATCAAGATTCTCAGAGGAGGACTGCTGGTTTAGGATCAGTGTATTAACTGTATTTTAAGTTATAGTCCGATCCGTCCACTTCTGGCTGATTAAATGTGAAATAGGACTAAAGATGCTTTTGAGAAATTCAGGCCTAGATTTTATCGCGTACCAATTATAATGATATAAAAGCCAAAACTGATCTCAGATTAGTTTTCAATAGTCCTCACAAACTGGAAGACTTTGGTTTCAGGCTGAAGAATAAACTACGTATATCAGTGTCCTAGACCAGCATTTCTACTGAGAGATACTTGGCACAAGTGGGCTCAGGAATCGAGAAGCACATTGTAAAATATCTGTGTTCTAACAAGTAATTCACTGTTGTACTCAGCATTAAAGCTTCTTAAAATAAAGGAAAAACTGGCATTGTGTGGATTCAACTTTATCGTTTTCTTTGAAAATGACCCGATCAACCCCTTTCTAATTAGTTTCACTCAAAGAAAAAGGAAAGTGGGTCTAAACTGATTCCACAAGTGCAGAGGTTTCAAAGTGGGAGGCGGCATTCCAAGGGAGCTCGTACAGTTTCTACAGTTTCAGGGGAGGCTCAGTAAGTGGAAGTGAGAAATGATCACATAATTAATTACCTTAGTTATCAATAGAATAGCGTATTTTTTTGTTTTTTTTCACACTTTCCCACAGTCAGAAACTAATATTAGCCTTTGGGCAGAACTTTTTTCTGATGAAAGTTGTATTTGGTGCAGTCTGAAGTTATATTATACACTAATATCAGGCTGTCTTGGCTCAATTACGGAGTGTCTGTGGGCTCAAATAAGCTAAGTGAGGGGAGGTGTTCGGTGCCTTGCACCAAGCTTTGACTGAGGGAAGACCCACAGTCTTTTGAAAACACCTGCACTTGTGTCTAGTCACATTTCCAAATTCAGTCAAGTGTCAGTAAACCAGATAATTTGCATATAAAGATGCTAAAAAGATGGCAAAACTTCCCACCACAGCCATTTTCTTGCTTACGAAGAGTAGAACACTGAATACAGTTAAATTACTTGTTCACATGGACCTTTTTACACTGCAGACACAATTAGTAATTCTCTCAAACAGAGTGGGAAGACACAGCCTATGAGTTCATATGCTCCACCTGTATGGCTGATGTGGAGACGGTGAGGCAGAGGTCTTTGTGGGTCACTGGCACATCTGCCACAGTGACTGGTTTGTACTGGATCTCACTGGCTGACACTGTCTTGTACTGGTGCAGGTCAAACGGGCATTGAACCACAGCTTCTGTGGGCTGTTGGTGTGACTGGTAGCTGCCGGGGGGTCCAGGGTTCTGGTTGTTAGGGTTGTTTTGGGCTTGGAGGTGACCCCCTCTGCCCCCTCCTCTCCCTCGGCCACGTCCTCGGCCTCTGCCTGATCCGCCTGGCGTAAGGCCCTGAGCCTGCTGAGCAGCTACTGTTGCCGCCACTGTTAGCGGGTCGGGGTTGTGCTTCCTCATGTGTTTCATTAGATACGTCTCCTGGAGTTGGGGAAAGAGAAAGAGTTTTTTGTCATATTTAGACCAGAATCACATGTACATTTAATGTCTGATGTGTGACGGCACGTACCGAGGTATATGATCTGTTACAGAGGCCACAGGAGAACAGCTTGGCATGTTTGACGGTGTGTGTGGACAAGTGCACCTCCAGGCTGGCAGCGTCTGTGTAACCGCGGTTACAGTTGTGGCACTTGTACGGCTTGTCTTTGTTGTGCTGCCGACGGTGAGACTGTGGGGAAAGAGTGACACAGATGATGGTGACTATACGTCTTGATTTCCAAATACACAGTGCTTCAAAATCTGATGTTGAGAAAACCACAAAAATGTCTTAAAGATCTTTTTCACTTTATATTCTTTCTATTCTTTTTCACAAACTGTGAAAAAGCATGATCATTTTACTCAACCAAGACTAAATATTACCCCTAGCTTTCATGTGACCTAAAAATAAAGTTTATAATCATGTTTTTGCCAATAACACAGGAAGACACATCAAGGTCTAACAACAGGAAATGAGGCCAGCTGGTGACAAACAAAGATCAATCCTGTAAATTAATTTACCTGTAAGTTTGACAACTGAGTGAAAGATTTATCACAGCCAGGATGGTTACACTTGTACGGTCGGTCACCGGTGTGAATCCTGAAAAATAAAACAATGAATTAATTACACTCTATAGATTCCTTTTTTGCTACACTTTCAAAATGAAATAAACACAAGAGTGACGGTCATTTTTGCGAGTACTTAATATGTTGCAACATATTGTACACACAGCTGTGTTGCGCCAATCAAAATGAAGTGTGCTCATTCCTCAGACTTACTGTGTGTCATTATCCATATTAACACATAAATAACACTGAATATATTTAGTACATTTCAATGGCATTAACATTAAGACCTGAGTAGATCAGGCTTTTAAATTTCTCATATTTTCTTTTCTTCCGCTCTTATTTACACACAAGGTCATTTCTTTTAGTTGGGGCCATTTTTGTGTTTTTTTTTCTATCACTTCAAAGCTTTTAGAGAACTTGACCCTGCTTTTACACCAAGCCTATTCAATCCACTGTGCAGAGCAAGAGGAGCTGGACATTTACATTTTATATGTCTAACCTGTAAAGCTAGGAATATAAATACGTGAAAACATTGCCGGCGAACATCCTGAACCTTGACACCGGAACATATCTTTCAAAGCTTGAGTACTGAGCCTGGAAATGTCCCTTTCCGTGTCATTGCAGATCAAACACATGGGCTTTTTCATCCATTCACTAGTAAGATAAACAGGCACTTCTCTGTCCAGTGGCTGTTGTCGGTTTTCAAGATATACTTTTTGCTTTTCAAGCGTTAAGAGGGACATCTTGGAAATTACCATAAGCCAGGTTGTGGCTGTGGCTGACAGGTAACCTGTTATCAATGTGAGGAAAAAGTTATGGCCCGATCTGAGTGAGGACAGCTAATGTCTTTGGGAACTCGTATTTAATAATAACAACCCAGCTTGCCTCCCAAACTTGAATGGCACAAAAGACTTAGTGTAAAAGATGCAAACAATCACAATGCCATAACTCTCCACTCACCAGCTCCCATACATGCACACATAAAAACACATCCAGCCATTCAAACACAGCCCAGCCCAGCCCAGTACCGTGTGTGCTGCTGTAGGTGACTGAGCTGCCTGAATGTTTTCTGGCAGTAGGAGCAGGTGTAGGGCTTGGCCCCGGTGTGGATGCGGATGTGCTGGGACAGGTAGCTGGAGTTGGCAAACGACTTGGAGCAGTGGGGACACTTGTGGGGCTTGGCCTCAGTGTGGTTTCTAACACGGGAAGCCGGGATTGGAGGGGTGAGGAGATGGAGAGAGAGAAACAGAGAGAGAAACAGCGAGAGATTTTTAAGCTACAGCATGACCAAACTTCACGATGAACCGAGGACCAAATCATGCGATAAGTAACCAGGATCTGCGATCAACTGCTTTGATCGTAGATCATTAAGTTTGACAGTGTGCTCTTTGTGCTGTGTCTGAGTTGTGAAAACACAGAACAAAAACATACAGCAAGCACAGTCACGCTTTTCTCTTTCTCTCTCTCTCTCTCTCTTGCAGTCTCTCCATTTGGTGTGCCCTGCTTTGAGTGGAGTGTGAGTGTCTATGAATGTCTGACTCTGCTGCAGTCAAATGGAAATATAAATTCAGGATGAGTGGCAGGCCAGCGGAGCACATCTCCCTGTTTAAAATTAATGGCCTGAATCCTACAAAGAAAGTCTAGTGCAAGGGGAATGAAAACTCGAAGAAGGTGAAAGATAAGGTCAAACATAAAAGTCATGGCGGTATGAATGGGAGACAGGTGCTTTCATCACGGTCACAGAGAGTAACATGTGATCGAGGTAAAGCTACTCTGAAAGTCTGATTAGTGCTTTTATCTCGGTGCACTCAAAGAGAGTGACAAAGAGTCTGTTTCGGTTTAATTGGTAAAGTACTGCACACATGTGAAGAGTACTCACACGTGTGTGATTAAAAGAACAGCTGACACATTTTAACTAACTTATCATCAGCTTTGTCATTTAAAAACATTGCCATGTGATCTTAGCTGAAACTCTATGTTCACAGCTTTTTGAAAGGAAATCAAAAATGAGAAGGGAGTGTTTTAACATCACAAGTGACTTCAATGACAGTGAAATGCCACAAGAAGGCGCTTTGAACCACAGAGGGGATGTTAGAAGGAGGTGTGTGAAAGCAGAGATGGATTAAAAGAAAATAGAATAACTAAGATTAGGCAACATGCATGCAGAAGGATGAGGAAGTTAAAACCAACCACCTGCTAAATAAAGGTGTATTTTGCTGCTAACTGGTACTGCAAGTTGACGTCTACTAGGGCTGTACTGGCAAGAATCTGATGATACGATTGCGGAATATTGTCTAACTAAAGCACGGCTATATAGAATATTTTAAATTAGATTTTCAGAAAACTGACAGTATATAGAGCACACCATATTCATAAAATCAGAGTTAATAAAAGTGAACTTCTGCATCTGTATTTATGACAGACGCTGTTTCATCCAACATCATAGTTCTATGCCTGTGTAATCTGATCAGAGGAATTAGCATTAGCCTGTATCAGTAAAATAATAATTAATAAATCTAAACTAATAAACACTGATGCAGTTGTTTTGAGACTCAATGTAGCATCACAAAATATAATATCACCAGTAAGTGACCAAATGTTAAATGTAATGATGATGCCGACTTCCTGTCCTGATAATCTTCACTTACAAACACATAAAAGTAACATGCAAAGAACAATGATTTAATAAAAAGTTTCGAAGGTGATGCTTAAGCCGCGTTTCCACCGCAGGAACTTTCCCCAGGGAATAGGAAGCTTTGAGAAACTCTTTCCACTCGGGATGTTCCTGACGACTACATTTCCTGACGATTAAACGGAAGTTTATACTTAAGACAAACTGAAAAAGCCCAAACTGAACACAAATTTAATCAGAAATGGTAAACATAATTTCGTTGGGTATTATTCAAGAGCCTTTTGAAACCTCAAAAAGGTCTTGGCCACAACAGTTAGCTGTCATTGTTAACATTAGTAATGGATACTTTGACATGGAACACAGGACAGGCAGTGCAAATGATGTCAATATGTAATTCAAATGTGTTTTAAATGAAAACCACTGAAGGGTTTATACTGTAATTGATGCGCTTGCTGTAGCAGCACTTAATGGCCCTCTTCTTGTTTGATGGAGTACACATTGCCCATTTAATGGTCTTCAATGTGTTAACATGCAAGAATCCATTATCACAGTCTATAAATCTCCACACAGCCAAACATTTAACCAATACAATAATTGAGCAACCGCCGAGGGCGGTGTGGCGTAGATGTGATGTTGACACATCGACGCAGAATTACAGAAGACAGCGAACGACAGATGAGCAGACGTTGATAATTGATCAGTCCTTGTTGTACAGTTGAGTGTGTTTTTGTATATATCAGCGCACTAATTTGCCTAATCCTCTAGAGGAAAGGAATCTAGACAACAGGCCACAACTGGCTGACTCTGGGTATTTTGGGTGGAAACGCGGCTTTAGACTCTGCAAAAAGAGCTTCACACTGTCAACACTCTGGCTAAACTGACCACCCCTTCCCCCCTTTCATCAGTCACCACACACAGGCCCACACATGTGGTTTAACAACAGAAACCAGAACAAGCAGGCGTACACACTCACAGGACCACACAAACCACTCAGCTCAGTACCGTGTGTGCTGCTGTAGGTGACTGAGCTGCCTGAATGTTTTCTGGCAGTAGGTGCAGGTGTAGGGCTTGGCCCCGCTGTGGATGCGGATGTGCTGGGACAGGTAGCTGGAGTTGGCAAACGACTTGGAGCAGTGGGGGCACTTGTGGGGCTTGGCCTCAGTGTGGGACTTGGCGTGGATCTGCATGTCCGACTTGCTGAAGAACGTCACCGCACACATCCGACACCTTGGCAAAGTGAGGAGTGAAAGAGAGAAGAAAACCTTTACGGCAAACAAAGTAGTCAGTAGTGCTGTGCAAAAACATCAATGTATCGATTCTGAACACTTGAATCTCTTCTCATTCTCCACAGTATCAAGACACGCATGCTTGCTACGAGTTCTCTACAATAGCAAGCCGACACACGCACCACCACAGCGCCCACATAGGCCTGTCGTATCCCACTCTTCTATGGTCGGGAGTAACTAAGCTTAGATGCTGTCGTGCTGAACTAAAAATCCAAACTGTTATGCCCTCAATGTTATGTCAGTTTTACCCTGTGGTATCAAGTATCTCTGTTTTTAATGTACAAGTAAAATCACGTGTTTAACGTCACAATAATGTTCCAATACAATTACTAGCCAACCCGATCCAGCATTTTAGACTGTAATGGATGAATGTCTGACACTGTTATTGGTGTGGGAACGATCCTAATGCTTTTCTCTGACAAGTCTCTCCACTACCTGTAGGATTTGGGGCCATCTTTGTTGGTATGATCATCCTCATCATTTGACAGGTCATATGGGTCAGCAGTGGGGTGCTGTAACAAGATAACAATAAATCAGTTATGAGGAAGGCTCGAGCACCGATAATTCATGCTGTGTAGAAAAATCAATAACAGTTTTATCAAAAACTCTCACAAAAGAATGCAAAAGAGAAAGAACACAGGAGAGCCTCACCTGTCCTCCAGCAGCGAGGTGCGCCAAAATTAATGCATCGCTACCTGGAGGAAGGACCCCACCCACTCCAGCTAATCTTCCCATCCCCTGTTTGCTCTTCCTGCCTCGCTTTGATGGCGTCGGCATGACGACGGCAGGAGGGATAGCAATGTCATCCTTCTTGTCTGGTAACAAGAGCAAAGTAAAAAGACACAAAAGACAAACGAAAGGGAGAGTTGTGTGAAGTCGGCATCTATAAGAGATGGAAAAATTGTGACGTAATCAGCCACACACGAGTTACAATGCAGAGAGATGTGCTGCCTCGGTCAGCAGCCACTCCACATCTTATGAAAGAGCATGGACAAACACACACGTGCGCATACTTGCATGTGTTCAGATGTAACAACACAACAAATGCTGAGATAAATAAATGGTGGGTAGAGAACAGGACTCTCACGTGTGTCTGATCACACCTCAGGAGATGAAATGTTTTAAGAATTTAAAGTACGGAGAAAAAAGCTTTTAATTACTCCAAACGAACTAAACTAATAATGAATCATCTACAAGTTGCATCACTTCCACCTGATCCATTAGAGCTGCTTACTGGCCAGCAGAATTTAAAGTGGGCAAGTTTTAGTTGTTTTATTCCTGAAAAATCTAATTCAAATTCTTTAGACAAATAAGTGTCTAAAGATAATAATCATAAACCACTACCATTATCCAACAAATGCAGTTTGCATTGACATGTCGAAAGGACTCACGCGCCTGTGTTTACCTGTATTTGAGGGGTGCAGTGCAGACACTATCATGGTGGTGGCAGTGTGGGGTCCAGTTACAAATGACTGCGTGGAGGCAGTGGGGACCAGTGTGCCTTGAGGGGTGGTGATCACTAACCCCGCTATGAGGAAAAGAGAAACTGTGATCTGACTTTCCATTTGGTCAAAACAAACATTTTACATGAATTCTCTTGGCATTCTAGGCTACAGCTCCGACGGAGAGTTACCAACAAAATGCGCAATATGTGAATAACCTTCACTACAAACACTGCCCAATATTTAGAGCCACAGAAATACTTTGTCAAAGCCACAGATCTATACAGTTGTCACAATGCTAATTTTCTTTTCTTATCTTTTTTTAAACTAATTATATTATATTCTTTGAAGCTAGCCTTTAATCTACAAGTAGATGCCCGCTTTCTTCTGCGCAGTGACACAGCTGGCAGGTGTAGTTCAGTGGAACGAGAAAATAGTTCCTACACGAAACGGCTCACCGCGAGGTCTGTAGGTTATCTTTAGTAACCGGGTCATGATTTCTGGGGAGAGACTGTTGAGTTGCTTTGAGCACCGCGAGCTAAATGTTCTGTAGTTCCATTATTTTTGACAAAAGGCAGATATATTTTTATAACTGATATCTCCAAAACAATCTAAAAACATTTAACTGTCCCTTTAGAACTGCTGCATATAACCTGTTTATACTGATATTGTTTACAAAGAGACTTTTATGGATACAAGGAAACTGTACAAGCAGCTACGGTTGGATATTTATAGTGTTCGTGACTCTCATGCAAACATTTCAAAGTGAAACCAACAAACAAATTTGAATAAGACGATACAGAAATGGCAAATGGAGTTGGGATGTCATGACTCGGGCAGGGAAGAGGAAGCAGCAGCGCACTCACCCGCAGTCATGATCCCCGTCGAGGGAACAGGCACAACGGTGATGTTCTGGGATGGGTGAGACTGGTGCAGGTGTCCGCCGACCACGCTTAAAGGTCCGCCGCCGCTGTTGCCGACGCCGCCTCCTCCCATGGAAACCCCGCCTCCTTCCTGCTTGGGGATCACCCGTAGCCCGCCCCCTGCGTCCACTGAGCCGGGGATGGCGAGTACGGCG
>OMLP01013360.1:0-29639 GCA_900302685.1 Spondyliosoma cantharus | reverse complement strand
ACCTGCTGGACGCTGAGCACGCTGGCGTCGAGCTGCCTCTGCTTCTGCCCAATCAGGTCGACAGCCTGGACTGAATATGGAAATAAATTTACCTTATATTCTGACGGGGTTTATTGCGGAAAACTGTATCAATAAGAGACTCATCATAATTCATGATTTACTCACAATGAGTAAAGAGACGCAGGCTTGAGAGATTTCCTTACGTTCAAAGAAAAATGCCCATGGACACATTCAGTAAGCTCCACCCTTGTTCTAGCTTGAATTACGTGTTTCTTTCTGTTTAAGAAACATGGTTGAAGAAACACGTGTAGGGGCATAACCAAAACAAGAGGTTCAGGGTTGAGACTTGTTTTCAGTTATCAGTGCCAGTAAAAAATGTAACTTGACTTTTTGTAAACTCTACAGAAGGCAGCCCTTCAGAAAAAGCAAGGCCTTGAAGAAGATGCATTCACTGAATTGACCCTGGCCGTTTATTACTGTGATAAAATCCATAGCAACCGAGCCAGCAGCATCCTCTACAGCCTGCAATACACAGTATTTACAGGTATTTGATTTCACAGTTCAGTCAATAAATTATAACACTATTTACAGTTTGTAAAAAAAAAATTACTTCAATTAAAAACATCTGAGTTGTTATTAAATTAATACAATATTCTTAAAACACCGTTTCATGGTAAAAACAAAGCAGTTAATTTGGGGCTCTTCACTCGAGACTGCTGTCTCTGGCACGTCAGTGTGTTGAGAATGGCATGAATATTTTCTCCAACAAAGCTCTGATGCTGGAGAAAAAAAAAAAAAAAAAAGAAGAAAACTTGAGAAGATGAGATTTTACAGGGAAGCAGCTTGTCCTGTAACATGCTCTTTACAAGTTTGGCTGCCTTTGTTTGTGTGCGTGCTCTATGGTCCAGTGTGTATCATCCCAGCTCCACGATATGTGTTCATTATCAGGGTCAGCCTCCTCTACACCGTCACACGGGGCATTAAAAGCGGAGGCCGTGTCGTCGTGAGTGGCGTTCTCCTCAGAAGTTAGTGTTAAATTGTCTTTGACTCCAGTTTGACTTTCCGATTCTGTGTCGTTTAATGAGTCCAGCAGGTCTGAAATATCAGGGATATCCCAGCCGTCACCCATCTCCTCGGCCTCTTCCGCCTCCTTCGCGTCTCCGCCGTCTTCAGTACAAGTCTCAGCCTCCTCAGCTTGGTTTTGTGTCTCAGTCACTCGTTGCCCATCGGGGGTTTGGTCAGGGATGTCCACTGCCCCCTTTGTTATTGTTACAGGCTGAGGAATCACAAAGGAGGCTCCTGGGACTTCTTTGGTGGGGACTCCTACTGCCACCAAGATGGTGTCCATCTGACGCATGTAGTCCAAGTGACCGTTCACCTGGGAAGCAGACACATGGTTTTACTGTCGTTGTCTATACAAAGATACACATTTCTTTGTAAATTACAGTGGATTTTCCCTTTTTTAGAAAAGATCATTACTTTGTACAAGTCTGTTCTTCATATTCTTTGCAAAGCTAACTATCTTATCCCTCACAGTTCATGAACAGGTGTATAGTGTATTGGTTTTATTGTGCTTCTGACAACTGACATGGCCATTGCTATGTGTGACGTTTCATGTGGAATCATGTGGAATTACAGGGTGGGAGGAAGGCGTTGCTGTGAACTGTAATAGACCAGCAGGGGCCTTATTATTATCTTCTTATATTTGAATTTTATTTGAACAACACAACTGTCTCTTTTAGAAAGCTAATAAAACTCTCGGAGAAAAAAAGTACATCTCATAACATTTTATTATTGGTTATGAGAAACTGTTTTTTTTTTATTTGTACAGATTACTGTGTGTGGCAGTAATAATAACATCCTGAGCAGAGAATTAAGTCACAGTCCCTCTGTGTGTGTTATAAGCCAAGCCTCTCTGTTCTTTGTTTAGCTGCCCAAAACATCTAGCAGTAGCAGGTTACCTAGCAAGCTTACAAATGCCTTACTGGACTTAGATCATTAGACGAATCAAAGAAATATCCCCTTATCATAGCTGAATATTTCACTTATGTACAGCTTGGAAAAACTGTGTGTTTCACATCCAACTTGGGAAATTGAGTGTGACCAATCCAGAGTGGGTGATTGTGGGGACAGTGGAAAGACTAACCTAGATGGGTTTGGGGAGTTTTATTCTGTTTCTGTCAAGTTTGAATGAATTAAGGATGTCCAGCAATGTAAAATGACTATTTTTGTCAATGGAGTTCGTGGGTTGGAGAAAAGCAATATAATGGCCGTTTCCGTGTGGACATCCAGTGTCTAGTGTAAATGAATGTTGTAAATAGAACCTTTAAAGTGAAGCATTTTTTATATAGTTCCTATAGGTCAGAGGAATATGTGTAATGAGAGAGGGGATAATCATCCTGACGAAACTACGGGAAATTATCACCAGGCTCTGCAGTTCTCCTCATCTCTGCAGTGTGTTTTAGTATCTTGCGGCTAATTGTTTTTTCTGTAGGGCCTGCAACTTTGCTGTTTTGTTTCACTCTTACCGCTCTCATTTCTCAGGACCAAACAGCTGGTGAACAAAGTGTGGCATTTAGCAGCTTAAGAAAAGAGACAGATATTTCCCTCAGGAGTCAGTGAATACCAAAACAGATTAACACAGAACGATGCAAATGAATGCTAATGTTACTCAGTACCCGCTGGATGTGTAAATGGGCAATTGTATGCTTACAACATGTTCGCCATAAAAACAAGATGATACAAGATGATAATATGCAAGTGTTGTGTTTACAGTAGCCAAAAAAATGCTTAAGGGACAGAGAAAGTTTAAAAAAAAGACTTTGCAAAAACTACATTTCAAAACCTGAACTCTGAAAGACCATAGCTAATAGATACCCTCAAATCAAATAACACTGACTGAATGATTTGTGTAAAGCTTTGAAACAACAACAACAATACTACTACTACTACTAATACTTAGAATAATAACAGTACAAGCTGCAGATGCTGTATATTTTGTAAGTTTTCTTTTAGTGGTGTCTGGTGGATTCTGCCGGCTGATTCTCTCCTCCCGTCATTTAGTCAAGGAACTCTTATATTTTTTCACTGATTGATGCGTCAGTTTGAGGGGGCTGATGCCTCTGCACATGGCTTTTCTTGAAAGGTGAAAAACTTGAGATGCACTTGAAAAACTAGTTATTAAGGAAACTTTAGTGGGCCTTATCTAAATACGAGCTTTGACTCACCACGGAGGAAAGATCCACATTGATTATACGCCGATCCTGGATGTTGATTGGCTGTAGCCCGGCAACAGACAGTTGTGCAGATGAACTTCGGTACAAGAACCCCAGGAGCCAGTCCCCTCTGATAGGTGGATAGTTCAGAAAGTCATTTAGTGATATTGAATACTTAAATCACAAGTGCCGCTGTCAAAACAGGTGTTTTGACAGCAAATCCCCAGCAGCCAAAACATTGAAACTCAAATATGAACAATAAGCATATCAAAACTATAAAGCAGCAGTAAACATTTAACATAAGCATGTAAACATTTGCCTCCATGCTAATTACAGGATAGACGTTTGTCAGATTACCTGGAGTATCCGTTCACTATTTTCCCGGCCACCACCCGGGTCATTCTCGCCCAGGCCTTCTCAGAGCCTTCCACAGGGGCCCCCAGGAGGACTACATCTTCCACTACTCCTTCACTACCTGAGGAGTTCAACAACACAGGACTCAACTAGTTTGTTAGAACAATGTACAATGTAGAAAGAAAAAGATGGAAAATGAGAATGTCAATTAGGCTAATTATGGTTTGATCACACATTTATCACTAATCCACTTCACCAGGGATTTAGGAGAAAATATGGCAATAACTGTGGTGTTAAAATTTTCAACCCAGGATTGTCTCACATAGAACATTTTGAAAATCAAAGTGAGTCACCAATTTTGGTTAGCATGTCGGTGCAAGCAAATATGGCTGTTAATCTAGCTCCAATTAAATGATGTTTATCTGTAGAAAGATGTTGATACCTTTGTCATTGGCAAGCTCCTGTAGACAGTAGTAGATAACTCTGGCCCCAAGACTGAAACCTATGAGACTGACGGGCCGCTTCCCCTTCAAATACCAAAAGAAAAAGAAAAGATGCACAATTCTGAAGATACTTTCATCTTCCTTGTTTTTACTGAACATAGGCAGATTATTCTCTCTCAGTGTAGGGGAAAATTTCAGGTCAATTAAAATATTTTTTCATTTTAAGTCTTGTAATATGACTAGAGTACAACTTAAGAACAGAAAAAACGTTGAAATAATGCAGTTAATAATGTGCATACAAAATATACAACCATCTCTTCTAAAGCAACAACTGACACAATACTGTGGAACACTATGGGAGAGTGCATCGTAACAGAGATTTAAGGTTTTTATGATACCTGCTGTCTGCTTCTCAACACCTGTGCTAGGTGTTTCCCCACCTCAGCTGAACGGTTCAAACAAACACACCAGGGGTTGTCAATGACGCTGGCTGCTGCCAGCAGAGACGCAGGCCACGTCAGAGCCGCCACAATACCTGCACAGTGTGATGGTGTAAAAGAAATCTATTCAGTGCTGAGCAAAGTGTCAACAAAAGGACAACGACTAGATAAGATACACAGGATTGTTTTATGCAACGACAGCATTGACTTTTTAGTTTCCGTATCAACAGATCCCAATTTTGAAGTTGAGAAAAAGGAAATATTTCACCACAAGCACAAATATTCCTGTCTCCAAATCCAAATCTATTGAAGCGACTAAGGTCTCATCCACACATATACGGATCATTTGCAAAACGTTTTGCCCTGCATCATTCACAGGGAGTTTTTTGGAATGCCTTCGAAAATGGTGGTTTCTTTGTATTTGTCTGGAAATGTAAAACTTAGCTTTTGGGAAATGATGACATCATCACTTAAATTCACCCATGCCCATTGTTCTTCTGCATAATGGGCCTGAAACAACACCAACGGCAGACTACAGGTTTGTGTTCTAGATGTATTACTGCTGTTTACATTCTGTTTGCACTGTTACTCCTTCTTACAATTTTACAACTCAACTTCATGATTTTTAAAAAAAAATAGAGTAAGGTCACTCCGTATGCCCAAAGATGTATTTCTTTGGTGTTTGACAAATCTTTACTTCAGACTTTCTTGCCACAACAGTGTTTGGAATCGATTTTGTGTTCTCAGGTTTCCAGAGATATTTCATAAAATGAAGGTCATGTGAACAGAACGGGAAAAATATCCTGAGCGTGTGGACAAGGCCTAGGTGCTTTCTGCATGATCGTCCTCCTACCCGAGAGCACCGTGTACTTGAGTGCTTCTTGAGCCACAATGCTGACCAGCCCATCCAACAGAGAGGCCATGGCTGAGCCCAGATCCCTGAGAAAACGTGACTCCCACACCAGGCAGTACTGCTCCCCGCACTCGCCAAGGCTGCACCATGGCGCCTGGAACGAACCTGGAAGAAAGCAGTTGTGTTTTTATGTAAAAGAAGCAGCACTTGTAAATCAAGTGTTTTTCCTTCATTGTATGTGAAGGGGGTACTAGGCTTGTGCAAAACTGAGTGTAGGTTTTAGTGTTGGAAGAGAGCTTCATGGATTTATGTAAAACCAAAACATGAGTGGTTTGTTTTCATAATCTCAGGAAGACACTTTACTGGTATAGTTTTAGAACAGTATTCTGCTCAGACTTAAATTGCAGTTTCCCAGCAATCTCATCCATGTTGTTCTTTGTTTCTCTTATTCTTCTTTTAGTCTTCCTTGTTTTTTGACACCTGTAACTACTTTAGCCATTCAAACTTCAAAATGTACAGCTCATTGAGGACAGTATTGGAGTTATTTATTTTATCATATCAAATCAAATCAAATTAAATGACATTCTACATGTAAAAAACGAAACAAAACAGGAACCTAGAGGAGCTTACTACAGGCTAAATGAGCACTGAAGTCTTTCAAAATAAAAAACTCAATAACTTATTGGGCTTGTTGTTAGCTGGTGACTAATCTTATTCGAACGTAGATACTTACATTACATGATTTCAACACCTTTCATTGCTTAAACAACATTTGACATCTCATACCACATTCCTGATACAATTCCAACTCCTTATTTTTTTTCACTACTCCCTAATACAGAATTTAGCAAGAAATGCAATTTCGAGCCCAGGCAACTCACTTCAGCGTCAGATTTATAGGAGCCGGAAAAAAACGTCCTAAGTTTATTCAGAAATAGCCTTATCTAATTATCTATTTAATGTTCAATGGAATCGACTTGGCGGAGCTGCCAAAACTCCCACCAAACTTGACGAGAACATGCAGACAATTAATCAGTTTAAAAAAAGTTTGCAGTAAATGTGTAAGGCTGGCAATGTTTTTCAATCTTGTTTTTGTTGGATTTTGTTTCACCACGAGCAGGTGGACATGATGACCCTGGCAACACTCATCACTCTTGATCTGATAAAAAACTGAGGAATGTCACTGTAGTTTATTCTGTTTATTTCTGCAGGTTTAGACTTATCCACATTGTCTACACCTAATCAGTGAAAACCGTCAGTGGTTGTGGTAGTGACACAGCAGAAGCCATACTTACTGTATTTACCACTGCAGAGCCAACCTGTCACTGCGATGGTCAGGTGAAGATGCTTCCCGGAGCGCAGCGGCAAGAATTCAAATTCCTCTATCGCCCCGACACATTTATTCATCTTGTAGCCTGGAGAGACAACATGTGAAATTTAAATAAAGGTTGAAGTGCAAAAGAAAGGTAAACAAATCTGACAATATCACAAAAATATGTATTGCTACCAGTCAAACAATCACGTGTCATCCAACCCTCTCACCAGTCAATCCAGCTCCTGCTGCTCCAAATAGGGAGGCCATGATTGCAATGCCAGTGGCTGAGCCCAGAGCAGCGGCCCCTCCAGCCCCCAGCACAGCACTGGCCCCTGCTGCCACCAAAGGGGCAGCCAGCCCACCTGTCACACCTGGCAAAGGCACATGCATCATTCTGATATGTGATTTAATTATGAGTTAATTAGCTTTTCAGTTGAAGCCTATGGGGCCACATTAAGATCATAGGTGTTTCAAATGTTTTCAAAACTACTCGAAGCAAGAATAATCACCAATCACAGTTCCTCCACCCACGGTGGCTAGTCCTATGAGGAGGTAGCGTCGTAACTTTCGCCCTCTTTCTCTCCTTTGTCGCCGAGAGGACTCCTCTCTAATGGAGAGGCAGAGTCAGAGAGATCATCTGTATTAGTTGAGATGCTGATTGGCTCAATTTCAATGACTCTTTAGGAGCATTTTAGATGAGCGCTTAAAAAAAGTTCTTGCTAATGCCTCACAAATATTTTCATGCAATCATTTTGGATACAAGTGTAAATGCCATGCACAGTGTTTGTGTTGTTTTAATAGTCTGACACACAGGCAAAACTGGAAAAGCTAAGATGGAACGTCTAATCATTTAGTATTTTAAATTCACTGAGGTTTAAGATTAATAACACCATGAAGTTGCCTAATATTCATAGAGTAAAATGCATCATATAAACATCTGTACTGTCTCAGTCACATTCATCTCTCATCCATCCTTCCATCTAACCAGGACTTACTCGCTCTCCTCTCCTACTTTACCCAGCTTCTCCACCAGTGTTCCCTCAAACTCCTCCAGCTGCTGTGGACAGACTCGCAGCAGACAGCTGACATGACGGATGAGGACCCTCGCTCTGGCGTCGTACTGGCCTGGGTGCATTGAAATGATTAATAAACAAGCTTGAAGCTTGAATTTTTTACATTCATTTAAAGTTGATAGTCATCAATTGATCAAAGGACTCTTACCATCTTTGACAGAAAAAGACACCAGACTCTGAAATACAAAGTCAAGACACAAAATAAGTACAATACAGTACATTTTCTATTATAAAAAGCAAAATTGTAAAACATTTCATATTAGACAACAGTTGATTGTATTTGTATGTGATGAAATGAAATAATTTATGACCTTGAGTAGAATCAATGATACATTCTTTGTAGATGTCATAATTAGTTAATAAATTGCTGCTCCAGTTGATTCTATTGTAATTCTCATTATTTTACTGCATATTTGACTGTGTTTCTGTAGTTAGTTCAATTTCACATCTCTACATAACCACATACATTCCCATTTGCTATCATCTTTCGACTCGACATTTTCTTTGTCACATTTTTATTTGCTGTTGCAAAAATCCAATTCCCATCAGGGTGCATTAG
Organism: Spondyliosoma cantharus; assembly: GCA_900302685.1. Classification (NCBI taxonomy): domain Eukaryota; kingdom Metazoa; phylum Chordata; class Actinopteri; order Spariformes; family Sparidae; genus Spondyliosoma; species Spondyliosoma cantharus. Next base: position 21,387 of record OMLP01013360.1, on the reverse strand, counting down.
AGTTCAATGCAATTTCATCCTCTGTGTTAGAGTGATTAACACCTGTATGATTGGTGTAGCCCCCGCAGCCAGCAGCGGGTCGGCTTGTAGAATGGACAGGAAGGTGTCGCAGCCCTCGAAGCCCAGGCCTGACAGGAACGCCCCCATGACCGGCATCACAGACTCATCCAGGTCCAGCCAGCGGACCAAGCCCTGCAGATACTGCTCCCTGAACACACTGAGAAACATGCAACAGCTCAGCTCCTCAAGTGAAGGAACAGTTCAATTGCAAATTTAATAGTCTACATATTTTAGTTTAGTTTTTGATTAAGCAATAGGATACCTTAAGGAAGGTCATTTTTATTTAGAAGCCATGTGTAATAAAAAAAATATAATGAAAACATATGTGTATCAAGAACCAGTATCCCCTCTCTACTCAGTGTTTGTTGAAATACTGTATGTCTGACAGTTAATCACACTGACCAAACATTCGTATCGCCTCAGTCATCAGTCACTCATACCTCACAAAATATGTTAGGTGCAAATTAGAGGGGGAAAAAACTGGGAAAAGCAAACACTCCTCAACACAATTACTGCATTGGTACCAATAGGAAGTACACACACGGCATGTCATGATGGCATGGCTCTGATACCTGTTTTCAGGTCCAGTAAACAGCTGGCCCAGAGAGACACCACACAGTGCAGCATAAGCAAAGCGGCTCTGCTCTGCCAGCCGCCTGCTGATGATTTCCTCTGGGTTTTGGTCACGTGGGGCATCTTGTGTTGTTCCTGCTCCCCCTGGGTCTAAGGTGATAAATGGACAAAGCTTAATTATTAACCTAAAGATACGAGTTTGATTCAGGCACATCTCAGAGGCAACCAATGACAAGCGACGTATATTAAAGATACATTCATCATAAGTAAAAGCGATATAGAGCCTGAGGCGATTTTTTTGAGTGTAGTTTCGTTCGACGTCGTTTCTAATTTTGCAAATAGGAAGACGAAACTAGGTTAGGAGTCTAACTTTGTGCTCCTCATCATGTCTCTGATGAACTGACCTGAATTCAACATACAGAGGCTGCTAAAGTGTGTCCGACCCACATGATTTTCGACATTACTCTTAGCTTTAACTTAAAAACAAGCTGGTGTAACTTAAACTCCTGAATTTCAACAGCAGACGACACTTGTGTTAGCTGCTACATGCAGCTGGCTGATAGTGGCCGTGCTGCCTCAGGCGGTAACCCAGCTAACGGTTCAGAGGCAACTTTTATAACGTCGTCAGTTTAATAACTTACTCTACTACAACACTGGGGAAAATAATGACGAAATTCTGTCCGTTACCTGGAGCAAAATGTGCGTCCGTACTGCTTTGTTTTTCCTCCATGGCCACAGATGTCACAACTCTGCAGACTGAACTTTTGTTGCGTTCATGTGTCCGTCCTGAGCTCTGACATCTGAAAATTGTAAAAGGGTGTGTATTAGACGTTCACACAAACGCCTGCAATAATAAATGTTCCCCCAAACAATCAGCAATGTAATTTCTTGTGGATGTTTTATTGTTAAATATTAAAATGTACATTTGATTTGTTTTACTTACTCAGAAAACAGGCGGTGTATAAATCACTGCTGCAACCAAATATTAGAAGTAGTAGTAGTAGTAGTAATAGTAGTAGTAGTAGTAGTAGTAGAAGAAGAAGTAGATGTAGTAGTAGTAGTGATAGTAGTAGCTTCTTAAACGGTTCCTATATAACGGTATAAAATATCACCTTGTAGTAACATGGTGACTAAGCATTTAACGATAATATTTTCGACTGTACTTGAAAGCATCATTCGTTTGCAAACGTTAAGTGACGTAACCTCCACGTACGCTAGCTGGGCAGGGGTCTATTCACGATTGACAAGTTTTAGAAAGTTTTTGTTAGATTCATTGATATTAAGTTGACGGATTCCACATATTTAGACCAGGAATGGGCGGTTGTGTGCTACATGAAGCTGAAGCAAAAACTCTAGCTGCTCATTTCACTGATGAACACAGAGAGGAGGACATAACCAGTGAAAAACCCCAAATCAGAGTACAGTACAGTACAACTGCTGGCCAGTAGGTGTGAGTGTTACATTTAGTATCTCGCCTCAACTTATTTTTCTGCAGTTCTGACTGCACAGCCCTGATTATTGCATTTTTTGTTCACTTAAATTAGCTCAATGGTTATTCTTCTCATAATTGTGGATCATTCCGAAATGTGCCAAAAGCCCCTATGAAATTGAAGAGTAAAGCAATGATAATTCTTTTGAAATGGTTCACCTTCTATTCACGAATATTCACGCAGTTTCTTGCAGAGTTCTTCCAAGGGCCACCTATGACTGTCTGCCACGAGAAAAAAGCTTTCTCTCAGATGCTCAGTGACAGCACACCAGACTGAGGACGGTTGCCTGCCAACCACTCAAGGAAGCAGCTTCACTCAAGGGCAAAGTCATGCAAGCACATTGATCATTTGATTAGATGTTACCAATGGCTAAGAATGCAACAGAAAGCACCATTGTTCAATTGTGTGTGGTCCATGAATTGATTTTAAGAGTGACGGGGTCACAAGCAGGAACAGAAGAAAATAGACACAGCAGACCAAGGCCAGTGTATCTGGAATGAGTGGAATTCAACAGGACTCTGTGCTGAATTTTGCGTATGTGCAAAGAGAGATATGAGCTATGAGTCATACAGTACCAAACTCAACTATCCTGTAAACCATTTTTATATGTTATTATAGTTACAGTACAGAAAAGTATAGTAAAATATGTATAGTGTATTGTATGTTATAGTATAGTAAATTATAGTACATTATGTGTAGTGTGATAAAGTACCTTATAGTATACTATGATATAGTATAGTATGTGTAAGGCAAGGCAAGTTTATTTATATAGCACCATTCAGATGCAAGGCATGTCAACATGCTTTACAGTGAAATGCATAAAAACTCCAACATTAAGACTTTTAGAAAATGTAAGTATAGTATAGTATAGTATAGTATAGTATAGAATAAAATAGAATAGTATAGTATAGTATAGTATAGAATAGAATAGTATATTAAAGAAAGTATAATGTAGAATGGTGAAATGCCTTATTGTTCATTATAGTATAGTATGTAGTATGATATAGTTTGATATTAAACAGTATTTTAGACATCAAAGTGTGTGGTATATCTTGTACTGTAGTGCAGTGAAGTAAAGTACAATGTGTGTAGCGTAGTATAGTGGTATTTGGTGCAATATGGTATATTTTGATATGGTAAAATAGTAGAGAAAATGAAATATAGTACACTAGAAATAAATGTGTCATCAGTGATAATTGACAGAATGAAACTGTGATGATCTAAGAGTGAGGGTTTAAGCACATTTTAAACGGGCTCAAATTCGATGTATGTCAGTGGTCAAGAGCCACTGTGCTTCGACCAGTATGTGTATCTGTACACGTCACAGTTTTAAGATGCTCCCTCTCTCTCTTCTTTTAACCAAAATCATTTCTCTTCTTCAACAGTTCACATAACCTTTTTCCATATCCTCTATGATTACTGTCTTGCTGATCTCTGACTTTCTCTTGGTTATTTTGAGATGGCTTGGCTTCGTTTCCCCACTCCCTTCCCGACTGTCTCATCAGCACCAGTTTACTGTATACACTTGGCACCGCTCTCATCTCCCTTCACATTTTCCTATCTGAATTCTGTACCATGACAGGACAGCAAGGCCAAACACCAGAAAAGTGTGAAAGGGTGGAATGAATCATTCCACCAGGTCTTCATGTGGAGGAACTGTTTGTACAGCGTGGGTACTTTGTCAAAATGATATCCTGGCTTTGTCACGGAGGAATCTCCAAACCGACGTGTGGTCTATTTGTCTCTGAGAGGCATCCTGTTTATGCAGTCTGCTGAACAGTCTCTAGTGTATCATAAACAAGACTTTATATGTAGCAAAGACACAGTTTGATTGCAAATGATGTACAATAGGGACTCTTTATTTGGAACGTATTTCATGCATCGTATTAATAATGATTTATACATTAAACAGGACAAGTACAACATAACCACTGATGATGTACAGATAAGAATTGCTGAATCGGACCCATTGACTTTTTTTTTTACAGACGTTTCCTGCTTGCCTAGACCTGTGAGTGCTGAAAAGAAAAAGCCTAGACTCTGAGTTTGAAAACCCTGAGTGTTGAAAAGCAGTGATAGGAAAGATTTTATGAAATGACCTCCTGCTGTACCTCGCATTAAACTCAGACTATTTGTACAGCTGTGCTCAACGTCCCTCTTATGCAGTGCTTAGATATCTGTCAGTGCATTGCCTCAAAATAACAGTTTCTACAATCCAAAGAAATCTGAAACTATTTTAAAGAGCAAATATTAATTTTGGTATTTTTTAAGCAAAAATGTCAAACATCAACTTGCTCCATCTGCTCAAATGTGACGATTCAAGACTTTCTTTCTGCTTTTATGCTATATATTAAACTGAATATATTTTTGTTCTGGACAGGTGGTTGATCCTAACAACCATCTGAAGACATCAAAGGGGGGTCTGGGAAATTCTGACAGGCTTCACCCATTCCCTCCTTCCTTCTGCTACCTGAAACAACAAAGACAACCTTCAAACTAGCAACCTACATGAAACTGGCAAGTTACCCTTAAACTGACCTGTCAGCCAAAACACACCTAAACAAGCTTGCAGCTGACACCTTTTTATTTTTGCCAATTTAATGCCTGGGCTCGCCTCTCCACGTGCAAACCAAATTTCCCTTGATACTATTTTGCAGAGGCACTGGAGCTGCATCTAGGGTTTAGCCCTGCACACGTTTGTGATTGGAATAAAGACGTGCAAACAAGCCAGAGGGTTTTTTTTCCCTCAATCCCAGCATGAGAATTAGTGCCGTCCGACCATTCTCCAGCACTAACATAGCACTGTGGAGGCACTGTGGCCCGGCTATGGAAGACTATTTGAAAGCTGATCCAGTCACATTAAAATTCTATTCAAAGTGGCTTTAACTCTTCGAACACCCTCTGGCCCTGATCATCTAGCCATAAGAGATGGAAGCTGGATATGAAAACTGGGATATTTCGAAATCCGGAGACTGCTCCCCTGATAGTTTCCGTCTGTTAATCGAATCATTCATGGCTTTCATTGCACCACCATAAAAATATGTCAGATGTTTCACTCATTCTGTTTACAGCAACAAAACAAAAAAAAGCAAATTGTGACAGACTTCAAAATCCAGAGGGTCGACAGCCCTGCTAGATGCTCTGTGAGGCTGTATTTTGTCACAGTGGTACCTTCAGCTAAACGTTAACATCCTCTCTCAATGACAAAGCTTACATGCTTCTGCTAGGTAGGTTTAAAGTTTTCCATGTTCATGTAATTTGGATTATTATCACTTTTACTTGTACTTCTGAAACGTTAGTACGTTTATTGCCAAAAGACTTTCACTGAAGATCGTAAAGGTGGCTTTCACTTTTATCAGATTAATATTTCAACACAACACTTAACTTTTACTCAAGTTTGACTTTAGGGTATTTTTTTTTTACAACACTGTGGGAATGTAATAAACTTTATAGGTATTTAGTCCATAAATTAAAGCGTAGGAAAATTAAAACCGAGATCTGATAATGTTGGCAGATGAGTCTGGGGAACTCCAAAGCTATTACAATTCATTCTGAGGGAGAACACGACATTTCATGGCAATCAACTAAATAGCAGCCGAGATGTTGTTCGACAAGTCGTGTGACGCTTTGTCTGCTTCAGGTGTACATTACTGCCTCACAGCCTATACTGATACTGTTTTAACCTCAGAAGCTTTACAGATTTTTTTCCACAAGAACTCTTTAACCTAACCAGCAGCCTGCCCGTCTCACACGTCACCCATCGATCTCCCTCAGGCTACAACTTCTCTTCCCTCTTGTACTTGAGCTATGTCACACAATCTGCCAGCGTGTGTGTGTGTGTGTGTGTGTGTGTGTGTGTGTGTGTACTCAGTCTGACAATGGATTACTCATTGGAAAACAGGCAGGCCAGACAGCCAAAGCTCACGTCAGACAAGTTCAAACATGGCACCCCCCTGTCTTCCCCCATACCATATCACCAACAGACAATGTCAGGTTTCTTCTCCTTCTTGTCACCTTGACACTCGACAGGAGGGGAGCTGACTGAAACCAAGACGAACTGGACCGAATGACCTGTGGTGCACTTCAGAGGGCGTGTTGTTGTGTGCGTATACTGTAAAAAGAAAGAGCAGGAAGTGGGAAGCAGATAACAGAGAGCGGCTGAAAACTTTGAGTGTGTGCGGAACGTGCCTGGAAGTGAAAGGCGCAGACTTAAGTGGGGAGGCAGCGGATGTGGATGACAGGTGATCGTGTTAACAGGCGGGCTGGGCCGGACAGCGAGGTTGTCATCTGTCTGTCATTAAAAGGATGGAGGGATGTTCATCACACCTGTTCAGGTGTTTCAGTAAAAGTTTGCACCACAGAGCTTCAACCTCTGTGTTGATCCTGGCCTGTTAGGTCTGCAATTTAAAAAGTCATAGTTTGACCAGCTGGGGAGACTTGCTTTATCCTTTGTGTACGTGCTCTTGTTATTTGAGCGAGACGATGCAAGACAGGGTTGGTTTGCCTCACCGATAGCTTTGATAGGTTGCCAGGTCCTCTCCCAGATCAACCTGCCCTAACAGATTCCGCTGCGGATGCACTTGGTAATTACAACACAACCCTGCTTCTTTAAACCTTCAGACATACCACAAAAGTGACTTCAGCTCCCTTTTGTGTGCGTACGCATCGGCCCCTGCTTGTGCATTTATACTGTACATGCGTGTGTGCACCACTTTCGGTGTACATGTGAGGGCCTGTGTGCGTGCTTGTGTCTGCGTGTTTGTATAGGAGTGTTACTAAGGGTGGGAGGCAGCTGGGGCTGCGGAGGAGGGAGCGCGCGAGGTTGAGGAGCAATAAGAGGGCGAGGAATCACAAAGGGAGGAGAGAATGGAGAATCCAGCTGCTGTCCACTGCGGCCAAAACACTATGGAGGACCAGCTGAGAGGAGGAAGGTGAAAAGAGGAAGGACGCTGGTAGCCTTGCTCTATTAAAGCAGACGGGGGAAAGGGATGATTAGGGAAAGACAGTAAAGCATGAGAAGAAATGTGACCAGGAAACATGAGGCAGGAAAGGATTTATGAGAGTCCTTGTGATGTGAATACAGGCACAAACACACTTCGGCACAGTGCTGGATTGTGGTTGTCTGTGTGTGAGAAACTCTTGTTACATCCAGAGAAGTGTAGCCTGCCATCCTCCTTCCCACAGGCTGCGCTGGGAGAGCTCTGACATGGATGAGTCACCGCCACTGACCTTTTCTGATGTGGTCTCTGAAGAAGTGGGACTTTAGTGTTTCGCCGTTTATGGTGAGCATTAGAGGATCTTTGAGCAGTTTGTGCTTTTGGATGGAAATCCTTCATTTTATACAATACAAGTGAGCACTTGGGGGCACGCCGAGTCTGTGAATGGAATTTCCTTTTTATATTGCTGAACTATAGTCAACAAAGCGGAATTCTTAGCTCTCAGTAACACTATTTAGACGTTTTGGAAACAACTAGAGCTTTTCCAGAGGCTCATTAGGGGTGAAGTTTCTCACATGCATGCCACCGGAGTCAGAGCCTACTGTGCTGTAAAAATCACCCATAAAATGTTCTTTCAGCGAGCTTCTTCGTAAATCTCTGGACTTGTTACCTCAGGTGTTCGGTGTGATCGAGTATTTGGACCAGCCAGCTATTTTATCAAAGTCAGCTCGCTTTCGTGCTCAGCTTAAACAGATGAGTACATTTATCCACTATCTATAAATGAAGGCCCCCTGCCAATCCTTTACACAATAAGACCACTGTCTGAGCCGAGCCAGAGAGAACCTCCATCGTCCCAACTTGGCAGCACCAGAGGCAGCCTGTGACATTTTACTGCGGAAACTTGCAGTGGGTGTTGGCCTGGAGTCTCACTGACTGTCGATTATTGCAAAACAGATGTGCTAACTAGCGAGGTGGATCTAGTCTAGTATATGCCCACTTTTACTCCAAGACAGTGAGCAGACACGGGCGCGTGTGTCCAAACTTAAATATACACTTTGATTTATTCTGTGAAAACGCGGTCCTGTCTCCAACTCGACGGTTGCTTGGACGGTTTAATGTAACCTGTCATATTTGTTTAGGAAAAGCAAAGATAGAGCATTTCCCTGGATGCAATTAGGTGCTGAGTTCTTGGAACACAGGGAGATATCAACAGGCTGCGTCCTACCGAAGCAAGGTTTAACTGTTTTTCTTGTGCCTTAGACGACCTTTCCCCAACTATTCAATTGTCTGCCAGGTTTCTGAGTACAAAACAAAATGTTCTAAAAGTTAAAAGCTTAGGAAATACCCCCGTAGACACAAAAGACGAGACCCACTGTGGACATACAGGATGCTGATCAGAAGAGGCAGGAAAATACCACTGACGCAGGACCGGAGGTGTCAGTGTTTCTCAGGAAGGCAGTGGGCACTTGGAGCACTCCTGTTCCCCTGCACATCCCAGTGATGGGAAGTCCCTCCGACTCCCCTGTCTCTATTTTTGGTGTAATGGCTCTTATTTATGCGTCATGTAGGATTTCACTTCGCAGGAAGTGAAGAAGAGCTCTTGGCTCCGCGTTTGAGCTGCTTGCCTGGAACGTCCAAATGAAAATCTTGCTTAATATTTTGTCTGAGTTTCACTTTTATCCAACATCTTTGGATTTATCTCTCTTTTTCCATCACTCCCACAACCTGCATCGACCTTGTTGCTCTCCTTAATTTCTCTCCCGTCGGTCAGCTTTCCACCTACTTCATCATCTTCTCTGTCTTTATGAACCAGTTGTTTTTTTATTCTTCACTGAGAGCAGAAGTGTTTCTGCTTTTTTTCCTCGAATCGCCACATAAACCGTGGCTTGCTATAAACCAAACCTCGAATACCATGGACTGGCAGAATGTAGGAAAACACTGGCAAATATAGATCTGTGGAATTTACTGAACCACTGACAGTGGCATTCCGATATGTAGCCATATCCTCTGCAGCCCAAATTTTAATGCGTAATTACAACTAGGTTGCTATTATGGGGCCAAAGTTACAACAGGCAGTAACTCAGGCTGCTTAAGGAGTGTTTCAGGCTTCAACCCTGTCCCAAAGGATCGGCTGTTTTTCTCTATTTCCATGTTATCCCACCCATAATGTTGTGATGAACAAAATGTCGTAAACTCTTCCACCGCCTCGATGACATCTCAGTGTTTTTCGCTTCTCCACCCGTCCCCCCTGCTCCATCTGCTGCTGGATTGCCCAGAACTAAAAGTTCCTGCGATGGTATGTGAAGATGAGCAGAAACAGATCTACGTGCAGGTTGCGTAACATGACATACTGATTTAGGCAGTGGAGGCATTGTGGTGACATGAGACTGTTGGGTGAAAACAGCTGGCAATGTGCGCGGATGTCAGCACAATGTCGAGCTGAAGATCGTGCGCTTGACACACAGGTCAGTCCGCTGCGTGTGATCTGTCACTGCACAACTCATGCGATGCTCGACATGATGAAATACATGTATGAATGTGTTCACGTGCGGACACACGCCCGCGCAGAAAATACACACTCGGAACACGCTCTTTGCACATGCATGTTCAGCTATTTACTGCTCTTGCGCACACCAGGGCCAAGATGTTCTAGGTGGGGGTATACAGTGTGTATCTAACTGATTTACAGCTAACTGAGTAGACTAAAAAAAAAAAAAAAAAAAAAAGCAAAGAAAGAGAACTCCCATCTGTAGTAATATCCAAACAGCACAGTGTCGATGACCATGAGCTTCGGAGGCCATAAATGTGCATGTGAGAACTTGTTCAGGCCTGGAGGGGAGGAGCACAAAAAACCGCAGAGAAATTAATGTTGCGTGTCTGTTGTGCAGTAGCAGCGGAGTGTAAATGGATCATGATGTGTGTGGAACTTGACTTCCCAGATGTTTAACGTTCAGTTTTAGCAACAGAGCATAGTTAGGAAACTGGACACACATTTTAAAACTAATTTTACACATTAAAGTGTTCTTTAGTTCTAGAGGAGTTCTCCAGTCGTGCCACTCAGTTGCATTGTGGATAGTTGCCCTCCTATAACACTGTTGGTTTCATTATGTGAAAAGACAAATGATCGAAATCAGTACAACAGAACCAGAGATGTAACTGTTTTTATTCCACACATTCCTCTTCCTTTCCAAAACCTGTCGCTTACATTACCTACAATGCAACTTGGCCACAGAGTGACATCACTGCAGGGAATTTATCAGATTGCATGGGGCTTCCTCTGGAGCCACACAACAAGGCTTTAAAATACTCCCCAAGAACTATAAACACACCTTAAAGCAACTTTATGTAGAAATTTAAATTGAGCAAAATGAAAGAATTAAAAAAGAAAAAAAAGTAAATTGGTGAAGTTACCCTTTGATTGTCACGCGATTCAGAGTCATTATTATGAATGCATATAAAATGAACAAATGGTGACTTTTTCTAATATTTTGTGCTCTTTCTACATATTTCTTCATATGGAAGTTTCCAATTACATAAAGGTCAGCTATCATGATTGTTTACAATGACTGACTGCACTGCACTGATAGTGTTTAGTTACTAGGTGTGTGTATTGGAACGGGTGTGTTTATTGTCAATGTCTCACTGGAACAATACATGTATTTGGACACGATGTGTCACAGAGGAATCCAGACCGTTGAATTCCGGCATCCTCTCACATCTATTCATTCCCTCCTACCCCCTTTGTTTCTTTTTTGTTTGTCTCGCACACAAGCACTTTAATAGGTCACGCACACTCGCACACTCGCACACACACACACACACACACACACACACACACACACACACACACACACACACACAATATGTGATGGAAAGTTTCCACCTGAATTTACCCCCTTGTTGAAAAAGACGAGCTGTATCTACGTCATGTTCTGTCAAAGGTGGCTGGCTACGTCACGTGTGTGGCATTCATGTGTCACTGGGATATATAGTAAACACAAGCTTCGTTCACAACATCAGAGTCGAGAGGAAACAGAGACGAAAGGAGTTTGAATTAAAAGATTCTCAGGGACACATGACTTAGCAGTTTTTGGTAAACAGCGAAGTCAGAGCTATACAGGGCAAGGATGTGTGTTCTTCTTCTTCTTCTTCTCCTTCTTCTCCTTCTTCTTCTTCTTCTTATTGTTGTAAATTTCAGAAGCACATTTTCTTAAACTGAATTGTAAACATGTCAGGGATCAAGCGAGGTTTAATGAAAGACGTGGAGGACAGAGATGGTGGTGGACAGCAGAGTGAATCGTGGATGCACTCTCTGAACGAGAACAGCAACGTGTGAGTACAACAAGACTTCAAGTGCCAGTGTCCACCAAGCTGAGCAGAAGCCTGGTCCCTCCCTCTGTGCGACAGGCTGCTCATCGTCACACCATTAGTTCACATCGAGCAGTGAGCCGCCCTGGACGGATGACGTTTCCTGAATATTACCACACCTTGTACCACCCACCAACAACATGTGCGCTGAAGATTGGCCTGTTTCAGTATTTCAGAGTGCACTTGAAGGCAGCAGGAGGCAGGAGGTGGAGGGAGATAGCCGCTGAACAACAGGGAGAGAGGAGGGGGGGCATAGCAAAACCCAGCTACCGCCAGCCTGTTTACCACCAAACTAACCGCTGTTTGCGACGTTGGCGCTACAGCTAAACTCAAATTTAAACATTTTTCCTTGAGCTAAAATATGACCTCACCAGCATTTCGTCGAGTGTGTCTAAAACGACAGAAATGTGTGCCGGTAGCTAGCTAGGTTTACGAAAAGACAAAAAGGGCATCTCTGTGTCTTTGACGGAGCAGCCCGATCCTAATCTTCGGATGAGAGTTTTAGTGTGACCGTTTGTGAAGCAGCACGGTGGAAGAAACCCGCGGCTCGACCGAACAGCCGCTCCGAGGAACAGTGACACCGGAGGAGGGGAAAACACCCAAGTGTCAAGATGAAATTCACAGAGCATCTCTCCGCTCACATCACCCCGGAGTGGAGAAAACAGTACATCCAGTATGAGGTGAGTTAGCTTCATGGTAAACCTGCACTCAGCTAATCGGCAGCTAGCCGACTGGCTAACCGGGCTGCCACTGTCAGAATGGCTAACGTTAGATGTCTCTCCAGTGGTATATGTGTTCACAAACATTTCGTCTGAGATGGCTTCCTTGTCTCTCTCTTTGCCAATCGTTATTGAACAGGAAGATAGCTAACGTTACAGCTTCAGGTTTAACGCCCTCAAACGAGGCTACAGCCGCCCACAACCCTGAAGCTAGCTATCACTCTGAAGCTAGGTGTGTTGAGTGGCTGTGCAGGTCCCCACCTCGGTCACATCAGGCTGTGGTGGAGCTGCTGTGTGCCCGGCCCGTACAGCCCTGTGGCTCTGTGTCCGTGTCGGTGTCTATGTCTGTCCTCCCAGCCGCTCTGAATGTTTTCAGGAGACAAAAGGTATTCGGCTGAGTCATCATTTATTGAGGCAGTTAACCCCAGTGTCTGTCCCCAGATGCTGAGCCAGCTCAGTCAGCAGTCATGTCGGTGGTGTGGACGGGGTCACTGAGGTGCTGATAGCTCAATCTGCAACCTTTGAACCATTAACGTTAATGCTATTAACACATGCACTACATTTCTTATCTTGATGCTGTAAATAAATTATTACAAAGTTAAATAAAGCCTTTGTATTTTTGCCATTATATATGACATCAGCCGTATAAAGGCTCTCTGTGACAGTACAGTGTATGATGTTTACAGGAGGAACATGGTGCTCATCCTGAGAGAATGGCATTTCTGACATAAGTCCTGTGACTGGCTTACAATTGCCATTCACAGCTGTAACACAGCCTGTCTGTGTTCTGGATGCATTTCATTACCATTTATCAATTTGTAATCAGTATTTAATCAGGTCAACAGTGATTGGGGTAATGTAAATGGTATACCCTGTCACAGTCAACTAATGTTGTTGAGTAAGTTGGATGACAGCAGCACCAGTTCTGCAGGACAGGTGTTTTCTGTACGTCACAGTGGATGGATGAAGTTGAGCCAAGGGTTGGTGCGTGATAGCATTTCATCTAAGATCAACATTTGTAAGTTCAAGGACCTGTGAAGGATTTAGTGGCATCAGCCTTTGGGTTTCAAATTGCAACCAGCTGAACACCCCTCATCACACCTTCCCCTACAGTGGCTGATAAAACGTTTCTCTCTAGAGCCAGTGCTCGGTTTGTCCTTTCTGGGCTCCTGTAGAAACATGGCGGTGCAACATAACAGACTCCATGCAAATGGATCTGCTCCCTCTGTAGATATAAAAGGCATATTCTAAGATAATGAAAATACTAGGATTTTTAGTTTCATGTGATTTATAATATGATATATCTCAACCTAGAACCAGATCCAAACTGAACCATGAAGTCAATGCACTGCTCTGGATTATGAGGCGTGGATCTCCATCGTGATATAAATTATAAATGTATTTATATGGAACCCAAGTTACTTTTGTTTAGATATCATTTCTCTCCCACAAATGGACTTCTTTGTCTCTGTTATGTTTCTGGCCTGAACACACGTGAAAATGATGTGCTGTTGTACATTAACCTCTAATGTTACAAAATCAGAAAGCAATGCCTTTCTCCCTGCTCCTCACCATGGATCTTAACAGTTTTCTGTTCATTGGTAATGTGCACATGTCCTGTAGTGGGCAGAACGTATAGTGGCATTGGCATTCCACAAGCCTGTGTATAAAGTGTAAAGGTATAGTAATTATTGATAATGGCTTGAATTCAAGTGTTAAGAATTCGAATATAAGAAATACTAAAGAATGACATTTAGTAGCTTTATAGAGGAAGATTGATAGGACTATGCAGCAGTGTGTTTTTGTGCTCACCTATGACTAATGGAATGGAAAATGCATAACACTATGTCATACTTTATATAAGCATAGTGTAATTTGTTGTCGATATGTATGTGTGTAAATAAGCTCTAAAGTTGCATCAAGAGGTGTCATATACTGCGTGGTTTGTGGGCTGTGAGGTCTGTTGTAGCAGGAATGCAGCTATCATGTTTCTGCTTCCAGGGCTTCTCCCTCTCTGTACCTGCGAGCAGCAGTCTCTGCATTGTTTGTTGACAGCAGGTGCAGTATCTTGTAAGTCACTGCCTATGCTCTGCATAGTAACATAGCTACAGCTCAGTGTGACAACAGTAGGGCTGCAACGATTCGTCATCGTAATCGATTACGTCGACAATAAAATTTTGCGTCGACGCATCGTATTTATTATTGTTATTATTATTCTTATAATTTTTTGTAAAAGATTTGAGCCGGAGCAAATCGCTTTAGTACCGCTACTACAATGCACACCACAATGTGGCGTAGAAGAAGAAGCCGGTTCAACAAAAGAAGAAGAAGCAGCAGCAGCGGCACAGGCAGAGAATGAGCCGGTTCCTCAGAAGAAGAAGAAGAAGAAGAAGAAGCAGAAGAATATGAATATTAGCAGAGAGCAGGAAAGCGAGACCAAAAACGGCCAAAGTGTGGGAACATTTTGAAAATAAATTGCAAAACATGTGATGTGCAAACTTTGTCAAACACAGCTGTTGTTTCATGGCAGCACTACAGCCATGCATGAGCACCTGAAACGTAAGCACCCTGGAGCTATAGTGGCATGTACGCCAGACAGGTAAGTTCACGAGTTGAACTGATAAAACTTATTTGTCTTAGCTATCAGTGCGTTATAGCCGTAGTCTGTCTGTTTTGTAGTGGTTTGGAGCATATCGTCGCTGTCGGGTGGAAACCTCCTATCTTCAATACATGGTATTAAATTTATGTGTGACTCTGTAGTAACTTACAAACCTACAAGCAAATCAAACCGAAATGGATTTGCATTTTTTAGACATTCATCCATTAGTGTGAAACCAAAAAGTGATTTATTAAAATTCATAGTTTCAGATCTTGAGTTCACAACCCCGTGTATCATCAGACAAGAGGCCGGCTGGAGACGAGCTCTTTGAATACATTCATTGGTTAATAATATGTACAGACGTGAAGGGTGGCCATTAAAATCGATTATGAAAAAATAGGTCAAATTTGCAAATAAGAGGTTTCTGTCTGACAGCAACGATATCAGTGATAATTCATTTGTAAGATATGTAATCAATTAAAAACTGTAATAATTAGTATTAGGATTAATAATCGTGACTAATCGAAAAAGTAATCGATAGATTAGTCGACAACCAAAATAATCGTTAGTTACAGCCCTAGACATCCTGTCAGTCGGTGCCACTGGGTTCCCCAACATACCAACACCAGTTATAACTAATTAAGTTATAATAATAATAATAATAATAATGATAATAATGATAATAATAATAACTTCTGGTATTGGCAGAAAGAGGATTTGAACCCTCGATGAAATGACTTGGAAATAGCAATTGACACTGTATACTATCTATATATATTTAAGCAATTAATGAATTACATCATCCATGTATTTGTCTGTTATCTGTCCGTTGAAGCAGAGCTAAGCTTTCTGGCTTAAAGTCAGAAGCGATCAGTCATCTCCCCTGCTCTCCTGACACTTTGTTTTAGTTCTCTGTTCCCTTTGCAGCACAGGCACATTTAACTTTGAGCCAAAGGTCTTTTCTTGCAGTTAGAAGTGCAGTGTGATGAGCAGCTTCAGCACTGTTCAATCAGCCTACCACCTCTTTAGAATTCACTGCAGCTCAGCTCCTGACATCCAAACAACCAAATGAGCTTCTGAGATATTCTCCTCACAAGTTTTTGTCTATTGAAATGACCAAGGTCCTTTTTAGAATAAAGTGGGGAGTACTTTGAATGAATGAAGCATTGAAGAAAATGCAACAGCAAAGTTGATTGTCATGTTAAAGTGAAATGTTTTCAGAAACACGTTCCACTGTGCTTTTGTACAGTTTGTGAGCTGTTCTTGAACTGCAGCAAAGATGGCACAAATACATTTGAATTTGAGTTGTAAGTAGGTCCTCAACAAATATTCTCCTTGAATGTCTTAATGCAGAAACTCATGTTTTGCTATGGACAAAACCGAACCAATTTAACAGTCAGTAATTGTATTGGATGACCAAAACAAAACACAGATTGCGGCTCCTAATCCTAAAGAGGCAGCGGACCATTTCTAATCATGTGGATGCTGTTATAATGTGCAGTGATTGAGATCCTGACCCACCAAACACCCTGGAAAGTGACAAAGTCACGTTTTTCACTCTAAATGACATAATTACATAATCACCATTCTTGACCATCTCTGGATGCTGTCTGACTCCCTCACTCCCGAGGAGGGAGGCTGTTGTCCGCTGACCATCACCATAATTAATTTTCATCACAAACACTCGGTGAGTTAAAGTTTGTTGCTGGTGACGGACGCTGTTTTTCGGGCAGAAATGTAAGGCGCTTCTCTGTGTATAACTGCAGTATTGTTTTCCTCATGTAAGTTGCCAACGACAGTTACAGTTACTACGTTACTTTTGTTTGGTCATGTAACGTTGCTATGTGGGACATCTCTTTATTTAGTTGAGTGAGAGACCTGTGCGGTTATCAGACTGTCCAATCAACACGCCCTCGATACACGCCGCCAACTTATCCATTCACACTGGTTCGGTTCGCATTACTGTGCCTCTGATACTACCTCCAGAGGAGGATCAGCGCCGGAGCGAAATTTCACCCCTCGCCGCCTCTGAGACTTTCACACAGAGGAGGAGGCGGAGAATTGGTGCAGGATCCCAATATTCAAAGGGCAGTGTGAATGGGCCTATTGTTAGCTGCAGTCCATAATAGAACTGTTGTCAATTTGATTTTCTGTTTTCAATCAACTAATTGATTAGATGACTAATTACTTCAGCAGAGGCTGAACTCGTATTAACACTCCTACTTTTATGTAACCTGAGCATGTGGTCCTGGCCTTGACAAACACATTGTGGCTCAGTGTTATGCAGGTCAGACCCAGCCAGCAGCAGTGAGAGGGACCTCTCTGTTGCTTATTTCTACAGCAGTTTCACATGGACTCTGGTTTCCTCCTGCTCTTGCAGTGTTTGGACTCAGACCAGATGAAACTTGTTGTTCCACGCAGCTGTAAATCTGGCCCAGGGCCCAGTTAGTTTTAAGCCGGTGAAGATGTGGGACCCAGGCCTGTGAGGTTTGCAGATCCATGCTGACCAGGGCTTCTATGTGTATGTCATGTTTTCTCATGGCAGCTGTGTTTGGGTCACATACTTAGCAGGACAGTTGGATAAACAGAGGTGTACCTTGAACTCTTATGATGTGAGCTGTGCTGAACTGAACACTGTCAGCTCCTTTGTTTTCATGCTGGCCTGGGCTGTATACAGCATGGTGTGTTTTATTACCCTCTTGTCTTTAGCTCCGAGTATTGACATTAAAACAGCACGCAACTTTTTGCAGTAACTGGATAACTTGTTACTGAATGCAGTCTTACTTGTTCAGTCTTTAAAAATGTGTGGGTCATGATTCAACCTGGACAATAGAACAGACTCTGTTTATTGACTGTAAGACTGCACTTCCCAATAAAAATCTATAATGGAAGCAGCTTTATTTTACCAGACAAATTCTTAGCGTGACCAGTACACAGGAATGGCACTGCTCAAAAGAATTAAGGGAACTCCTAATAGTCACAGTATAACACCAATTCAACTCAACAACGTCATGGATATTGATCTGTCTATTTGAGAAGAACCAGTGATTGTGAATCAGTTTCACCTGCTCTGGTGCAAATGAAAGGGACACCAGGTTGTTCTCTAGTCTTGTGATCTGTTAGTATCCTTGTCATTACTGGTAGAATGAGGCGGTACCTGCAACCCAATCAGGTTGCACAGGTAGTCCAGCTCCTCCAGGATGGACATCCATATGTGCGGGTACTGGAAGTTTTGCTGTATCTCACAGCACAGTCTCAGGAGCATTGGAGGAGATCCGAGACTGTTGCATGAGGAGAGTTGGACAGGGCTGTAGAAGCGCATCAACCCAGCAGCAGGACTGGTATTTGCTCCTTACGAGGAGGAACCAGGGGAGGCCTGCCAGACCTCCATGCCATAGCCAACAGTACCCTGACTCCTGTTAGGTACCGGTATGAAATCCTCAGAGCCTGTTGCTGTCTCTCAATTCAGGGTCTGCATCCTTCGGAGGCCACATTTGAAGGCCAATTACGTCACAACGCTGCATGAAGGATGTCCCAATTTGAAGGCTCCTCCAAATGCAGCCTTCTTTTACCTCTTTTTGGAGGATGCACTGCTACTATCCTTCGTGGCCTCACATATCCCAAGATTCTTTGCACGCCCGAAAAAGAAAGAAAGAAGAAAATGACAGAAAAAATGGTTACAAATGATGTACAGGCTCATTGGGAACATCCTCCGTCCCCGCAAGTGAGTCAGACAGCATCCAGTTTACTGATGGCGATTATGTTATGTCATTTATAGTGAAAAACGTAACTTTGTCACTTTCCAGGATGTTTAGTGGGTCAGGATCTTAATCACTACACATTATAACAGCATCCATATGATTATAAAATGTCAGCGGGTTTAGATTGACAGGAGGACACCTGGGAAACACCGATGTCATCATCATGACGAGTACCGTCACGCCTCTTCACTGTGTGAATCACCATCGGCTAGTGGGACATCATCTGGCTCGGTACTCAGGGTGTTTGGTGGTCCAGTCTCCACTGTCCACCACATCGTCCATCAACTGGGTTTGCAGTTACAATTTCATAATATATGTATAATAATAATAAATGATTACAACAAACAAAACTATCTACCAAATACCCTATAATTTTAAATAGGAATAATGCCTTTAAAATTATGTTACTTGGCAACTAAAGATAGTTGTGGTTAGGGTAAACCTCCTCTAGGGCAGACACCTCAGCAGACAGCCGGTCCCGCCATGGAGCACCACCGACGGCCTCCAACCCGTTCTCCCCCTCATCCTCTGGCATGACGTCATGCAGCTCATCCTCTGGGGGTATGATGTCACCTGCCCACAGGCAGATGTGGTGCAGGACGGCATATGCTGTTATGACCTGAAATGAAAAAAAATATTCTATAAAGTTTGGTTTACTCTGTTTCAGTACTCAAAAAAAAAAAAAAAAAAAAAGAATCCTGTTGAGTGATGAGGCACAAAGGTGTGGTGCACCTCCAGTGCTTGCAGGAAGATGCACCTGAACCTGGTCTTCATCATTCCAAAGGCACGCTCAATGATGGCGCATCCCAAACACCCTTGAGAACACCCTGTATGATGTCCCACTCGCCAGCCAGAAAATTAACACCAATGTCTCTATTGTGGCACCCCATCCATGTTTCCGATCCTGTGGGAGAAGGTTCAGCGGCACTGCCAGTGACTCTGCTCAGCCTAAAATCCTGCCTGGTGTCACTGTTCGAGGAGAACAATGCCGGCCTCATGTAGCCAGAGTGCGTAGGCAGTTCCTGAATGACGAATGTATTGACAACAATACATTCACCTGACCTAAATCCAAATGAGCACTTATTTGGCTTATTTTATGTTACTATATTTCCCGGAACCCATAGTCACATCTATTGTCCAAACAGTCCAAAACCCAAAGATGTGTCATTTACTCTCAGAAATGACAGGACAAGAAGCAAATGTTTGATGTTTTGATGAACAATTATCAGAATTAGTTCAGATTCATCAGATTAATTCTGTCAACTAACTGATTAAGTGACTAATTTTGGGAGCTCTTGAGGAGCAGGTTGCACCAGCTGGTCCATACTAAGACAGGTCCTAACTGTGAGGTCGGTCTTAGGTAAGACCAGTCTTTACAATGGATTCTAAGTCGCTAGCTCGAACAGAACTTAAGTTCTTAACCTAATTAGGCCCGGTCTTGGCGATGTGCGTTCATATGAAGGCTGCTTGACTATGGCTGATGCCTACAGCCCTGACCCATTGAGACATGAACTCCACCCCTAAAGGTGTACTGTGGTATCTGGCACCAAGATGTTAGCAGTAGATCCTTTGAGTCCTGTAAATTGCGAGATGGGGCCTCCATGGATGAGACACATCCCACAGATGCTCGAGTGGATTGAGATCTGGGGAACTTGGAGGCCAAGTCAACACCTTACACTTGTTGTGTTCCTCAAACCATTCCTGAACCATTTTGCAGTGTGGCCGGGCACAATATCCTACTGAAAGAGGCATCTGCCATTAGGGAACACCGTTCAATGAAGGGGTGAACTTGGTCTGCAAAAACAGGCTCATTCAAGGTGGGACAGTTTTCCAGCAGTCTACAGGTAGTTACAGAAACACTCAACTTCTGTTAGATTTGAATCCTATTGATTTCAATGTGATCAGACACATTTATCAGTCTGTGAACAGTTATGACACTACCGCCTATTAAAACTCTACACAGGCCATCTGTGATTTCTGTTCATGGATCAACCTCCAGTTTACATAAATTCTCACTTAAATCAGCTTCATATTAGTTTACTGCTGTTTATAAGTCATCTGAGCAGACCAGTCCCTCTCAGACTACATGGAATACATTTAAAGTCAAACACAAAGGAAAAAATACAGGACAATAGTTTTCATTATTGATCTGTCACATATTTATACTTTCGGGACTTCACATCTGAATCCACACATCCTGATTACCACCCAGTTTTTGTGTGGTTAAATATTTTACAGGCTGATTTCAATTTGTCAAATGCTAACAATTATTTATTGTGCTGTTTAGAATATGAATGTGGGATATTTAGTCTCCACACCATCCATACAGCATGTATTGTAGACCTTTAATATCATATCATATCATCTCTCTGATTCAGCAAAAATAAAATGTTTCTATCAAACGTCATATAGTTGACTCAACATCTAAACCGGTCAGCTGTTACGTCAGGCAACAGCCAGGTGCTTCCCATCATGCCATTGGTCATGCAGTCCGTGAAGAGCGATCCCTTGAGATTACTGTGTCGGGATTCGATATTGGTTATGCAACAATAAAAGGGGGATTTAGGTTAAATTTGGCTATCAATAATAATTAATGATTATAGGGGATAATTATTAATTATGATAAATAATATGATCCAATTTACATTAGATCACCTCGGGGCACCACCCTTGAAGAAGGGAAAAGATGGCAATTTTACTAAATCAGTCTCATAAAAAGGTACTCAGCTGTTTATAACTCTGATTAATAATTAACTTAACTACAACCAAATTTACCATAACAGCTAGTAAGGGTCGAAGGATTTCGGAGTTCTTGACAGTGTAGACGTTGGCAACATTCACTCTTGTACAATATTTTCTTTGATTTCTCCAGTGCTTTTA
>OMLP01013359.1:15845-26898 GCA_900302685.1 Spondyliosoma cantharus | reverse complement strand
GAGATGTAGTAGTAGTAGTAGTAGTAGTAGTAGTCGGAGGAGGAGGAGGAGGAGGAGGAGGAGGAGGAGTAATTTGGCCTTTCTGCAGGATGCAGGAGCTGTCCAGGGTTCTGACCACTTCTTCCTCACTCTGGTTTTCTCTGAGGGTGTTTGTTCTGCGCGGCTGAGTGCGAGGAGCTTTAAAGATGGACACATCATTCAGCGGAAAAGATTTGTGAAATATGGTCCTGCTCTCATCATTTTTTTCCGTGATGCATTGTGTATATACAACAATCGATAGCGTTGGTAATTGCCATTGAATCCGGACTGCGGCGTGTGTGCCAATGAATCTCATCCTACAGCTGCGTTCTATTGACCGAGCTCTAGTCCTCACCTCAGCCTCGCTCACACAATCGTAATGGGCTCTGCTGTAATGAAAACACCAGTGGTAATAAGTTTGTCCAGTGCTTCATGGAGTCATTAACGTCCTTTGATCATATACCAGGAAATCAGAGGCAAATGTTTAAGTAATAAAAGAGTAAAGCGAACATGGCACGCCAAGCAGAAAGGAAATTAAAGTATCAGAAGAGTGATAAGAAGGGTGGAAAAAAAAAAATCACTTGTCAATCAGGAGCTGTACAGCAGAGGCGATCGTTTTCTTTCTTTGGGCAGAACATATTCTGAGCAGTGCAGCCCCTCTCGGAAGAAACCTTTGCAGCTACAGCACCTTACGGTACAGTCAGTCAATTCACTGTCGTTCCGCCATGAATAGCTCATTGTTTTCTCCACGTGAGGAGTGAAAAGAGGCAACACAGGGGCTCGTAAATCTGCCCCTCATACAGGCATGCAGTCGCTTTATTGCCCTTTAGTGCTGTGGTTCGCGGAACAGACTACATTTTATTTTCTGTGACGTGAGGAGAACTTGTCTTGCTGTTGGAGAGCCATTTACTGCAGTGTGTTGCTAATGAAATTTCATGACCGAAATGTAGAACACATGATGCCATAACTGGGGCCAAAGTGAAGTAATGTTTTTACCACGTACCTGAAGTTTGATATAAAAATACGTACCCGAGCGTCAAACCGAGTGCCGTTAAATCAGCACTTTATTACATCTGTGCAATGGAATGGGCCTTTTTTTCCTCCACAGTTTTGACTTGTCCCTGTGGGAAAACGCCGGCCCATTCTCTCTCCCAACAGATCACATACAGCAGCCTGGTCAGTGGCCCTGTGCTGCTAATCTTTCACGTCTGAAAGTCTGCTTCCAGTGCAGTGGTATAGAGCGACAAAGAGCTGGAGGGTGGTTGGACGGGTGATAAAAAGGAGGCTGTAGTACGTGTCCTAAATGTGACCAAGATTCAACATTTAATTGTTATGTTACGTAAGTTAATTAACGTGACATAGCGGAACCCGAAGCGCGATCTTCTTCTAAACCTGACAGGTAGTTTTGACCAAAAGTCCTAATATGTGAAATGTTTTCAGCAGGCTTTATTTTGAAAGCCCTGATGGAGGTTACATATTTTATTGCTAACTTGACGACATAGTTTAAAGATTGAGGCTACTGACCGAGCTGCTGTATTTGACGAGTCGGGAGTGAGAGAAGCTGTGACTCACAACATAATCACTATAAGTCATGACAGTCAACGACCCTATATGTCTATTTTATGGCTGATATTTCAATTATCTCAACTTCTTAACTCTTCTGAGAAGTCATGTTTGGTTGTGGCGGACATAAACTCCAATACCCGTGAGGCTGAGCTTGTCGTTGCTATGGAGAAAATCCGTCACCATGCATTCATCCAAATTTGACCCGGAATATATACATATACAAAAAAGAGTCGATGCAAATTTGTTTTCTCATCTTTAGCTTCGACCCGCCAATCACAGGGTATATAACAGAATTTTTAGGCTTTCCTCTTTCTTGCCGAAATGTACCTTGGGAGTCATAGTTGACTTCTCCCCGAATGTTTGTATTGTGTACGAACGTGTAACTTTGGTCTTCTCTTGCACCGATTGATCCAACCGGGGGTGAAAACAAATGAACATGGGCTGCTGGAGACTAGCTCCTCTCAATCTGTAACTCTACAGCAGCACCCAGAAACTGAAATTAATGATTCATTTTCTTATCTGCACGTGGGATTTTCCTACTGTGACATTTCTTCTGCGATAATATTTGAGACCAAAGTGTTTAATCAACACCACGACACAAAAAAAGTCTTTTGCATTCTACAAGAGCAACATGCCCTGTTCCCTAATAAGGCGACGTTTTTAAAACACCCAGTTGAATTTTCAGCTTTTAATGCTGTGAATGTCACATCGGCAGTAAGTTGTCGTCGCTGGAGCTGAAGTGTGAGCATTTCTTAGGACGTTAGATTGATCTAAGCGTCGTCCCTCGGTGCCAAATAGCTAAACTTGGCAGCTGCAATGTAAATGCTGAATCAAGCGATGGTGGTCGGTGAGGCGTTTTGTTACTGCTCATGTCTTTAGCTGCATTACAGACATACTGCAGCTTCTTGTTTCTACCTGCTCAACGGAATCAGTGAACCAGTGTTTCTCTTGTCTTTCAGGTCTGAATTTGACTCTTCCAGAATGGTCAGGTATGTTCAAAAACTCCAACAGTGTACTCTGTCTTCACCTGCCTGCATTTTGTGCAAAAAAAAAAAAAAAACACTTCTAAATCCCGTGGCCTTTTTGGTGGGAAAGATCACCTTGCTCTGATAAAACGCTTTGGCGAAGACGGCGTGCTGCGTAAGTGTTTTTGATATCGGCGTGTAAATCTGAATGTCACATCGCGGTGCCATCCCTCTGTCAGAAGGACCGAGCTCGGCCCGATAAAGTTTCTGTTGTTGGTGTTTGTGGATATTACAGTGGAGTGGAGGAAATGATGAGATTTTATGTCAAGTGCAGTCCAAGGTCACACTCCTCAGCCGTTAGCTCGTTCGCTGTGTGAACTTTAGTGGCTGGAGATTTGTGTGGGTCCCCGTTGACGGAGTGAAGATGTGGGCTGATTTAGAACTGTAATGTGAATCGATCATTGCTGTGAGCGCGGCAAAGAAATATGGCTCGGATATAGTGTCTCACTGGAAAACACACTCCTTATCTGCCGCCTCCCTCTTTAGGGACGCCTCGCTGTGGGATCCAAACAGCCCCTTCATCTGCCTCTGTAGCGCTGTGTGTTAAGGGAGCCGGCCGTGTCTAGACGAGTTGAACGGAGTGTAACGGAGCCTGTGTTTTAGACAAAATTTTCCAGGTCAAGTCCGTTCTTCCCTTAGGTGCTCGGCTGTCTGCGTGCCCGGTCCGCTTTCTCTTCTGCTCTGACTGTCCTATCACAAATTTGAAGCTAAATCCGGAGGGCCACAGCCCCGGGATGTGTGCCAGTCTTTGTCTCCATCCCAGAAAAGTGTGTGTGTGTGTGTGTGTGCTCAGAAGAGTTGGAGATGTGAAGTTTCTCAGCCGCTTTCCTACCAACAGCACTGTACAAAAGGAGGGGAAAAAAATCCAAGTCGAAAATGGGTTACATCAAATTTTTATGTTTTTAAAATCAGTTGAATAAAAAAAAAAGTCTCATCAATGTTTAATGCTTCTAGTTTTGCTGTTCTAGGTGGGTTCGCCAAATATTAATCTCCCTCAAAACATCTGTATGCTGGAATGGATGTTATTTTAAGATTCAGAAAGTTGTTTTTCAGTTATAAAACTTTGCCTCCGGTTAAATTGCTTGTGGACAAAAGAGGGATTTTCTGAAATAATAAACAAGCCAGTGTTCAATACTGTAAGTCATTAGCTGTTGTTTCCCATTGGAGAATTTAGTCCTCCATGCACACACATCGAGGCGTTCAGTCTTACTCTGCGGCTCTCGGTGCAGATATTTGTCTGGCCGGAACCAGTTGGTGAAATTGAAAGTTGTCGACTTTGTCCTGAAGATGTGTGTGAGTGCTGCTTTTACGCCGGTGGTTATTCAGCAGTTGGAATTGGGGAAAAAACACTCATCCAAATCCAAAGTGACATCTTCAGATTGCTTCTTTTGTCCAACCAATCCTCCAAAAACCCAACAACTCTTCATTTACTATCATGAATGTCAAAGAAAAGCAGCGAACCCTTACATTTAAGAAGCTGGAACCGGCAAATGTTTGATATTATGGCCTGAAACAAACAATGAATTGGTTATCAAACAGCTGGAAGCTAATTTTCTTTCAACTGGACCAATTCATTCATCAACTAATCGTTGCAACTCTATTGATTTAAATTGTTTGTTGTCATTATTCTAACACTAGATTTTATGAATTGATAGATAGTATTTTTTTTTCATTATCTGACATAATCTCCATACGTCCAGTGCCATGAACACTAAATGAGGAAAAAGTTTTCCATCTCACATCTTATAATATATTGACATCAGAAGAAGGCCCTCTAGTTATCATCAGATTAACTTCCTCCATATGGCGCTGTCTGAACCAGTGCTGCTGCTGCTGCTTAAATCTAAAAGCATAGCAGGAGAAATGGAGGACGAGCTTCAGAGGCAAACAATCCCATCTCACCAAATTGATGCTTTGATGTGGCTGGAAACCTCCCAAATGGCAGCGGCGCCCTGCGTGCCGTGCTTGGTTGTGAATTTGGCCACAGTTCCCAGAAATCTTCTCCTCGTTAATATGAAGCCGCTGTGCCAACATCGTTATTGTCCTAATGTACGAGCCGAGGTTCAGTCCTCCCGTGTGCGCACGTCTCTTATGGGTGCATTTTTTGCCTCATGTGACTCGCCGGAAGGGAAAAGCCGTGACACGTCTGAATTAAAGTGATTTCTGACATCTGCTCGGCTTTAAGCAATAGATACGATGGCAGTGATCCTGAAAATCAATGACAGGCATCGAGAGCGGCTCGTCACCCACTATGTCAGGTGCAGTCGGTGATAGGCTGCACATGTAAATTTGGCTAAGATGCACAAGGTTTTATGCCGAAACACTGTTTTATTAAATTATATGTAATTGGACAGGAAAAGAAAGGCATGACAAAAGACTTTACAAGTGAATGAGTGAATCCATCAAAACTAACCAAATTTCAAAGCACTTCATAAAAAAGGCTCTGCCTATTCAATGTTCAATTTGCCAGAATATAAAAGCACACCCAAAACCAGAGGACCAGATGTTACAGTAAGTGGGAGATGTTGTTAACGTCTCAACGCAAAGTGGTTCCACTGCAAAGCTGCGTTCGTTCACAGCATTGAAAACAGGCCGAGACGCATAAAACAAACAAAAAAAAAACATTAATGAAGAGATAAGTGCAGCTTGGCCCACATACATGAATGAATTCTGCTCCCACTCCAATTATAGAACCAAAGGGAGGTTGAAGGGAGAATGCTGTAAGCGCACGGTGATGTGCAGCGATGCACTTTGACGCTCAGGTAAACATCCTTTCTTTCACTTTCACTCCGTGGACAGTTTCTACATTTGTCTTCCTGGATGCAGGTTGAGCTTCATTTCAATCAGGAGATTTCAATTAAGATTGAAGAGGTATTCTATTGACACGTTCACAATGAGAGTGATGAATGTGAGAAGTCTGGGGATTAGATCTGTATAAATGCACTGCAGTTACCACTAAAAATCTTCACTCTGACTCACTGGTGTTTTTGCACTTTTGCAATAATGCTGCAAACATTTTGTTATGCTTTTGTTGAAAATGTCATTTGATTATGCCAAATTATAAATTGTCTGTTATCTGAAAGAACTTTTCTCATATAACAGAACTGACAGTAACATGATCAAAAATCAGTCCGTGCCACCAACAATCATAATGATAATCATAAAAAGTCAAGACCGAAAGGAGCCGATCAGACCTCTGCTCGTCATGTTATTTCAGTCATACGATCTGAGAAAGGAAAGGTTTGTTTTAGAAAATGATAACCATAGCTGAACCCAGGATGTTCTATTACATTTGGACGCAGTGTCGGAGGTAGAGCCCCGTTCGTTCTATGAACGCTGCTCAGTGGCGTCTTGAAGACATAAAAGCTCGACTTCCCAGGTATAAAAATACATGGATCCTCCATGTGGTGCAGCCCGAAGCGTAGCGCGCTACAGATATCTGCTGACTGAGCCATCTCATTTCCTGCATAGTGCCCTGCTAACATGGATGGGGATAAAATAATTTAGACTTTCCAAATTTTATTGGACTGAATGGCTCCAGTCATACTTGCCTCTTTCACAATGTTGGCATATGGGAAAAAGTATTTTCTGGGCCCAGGTGCATCACGTGATGTTTTTACAAGGTTTGGCCCGACAAGAGTCTTCCTGGGGGCTTGAGCTAAACACTCCAAAATGTCATATGACTTTGTTAAACCTAAAAAAAAAATCATGATAGATTGTTTTCAAATTACAGTTTTTCGAAGGTACAGGTTTATCTTTATCAGTATGTATATTATCTTGAAATGATTTCTGTCCCTTCTTGGCTTCCATACGACAGAGCTCCACTACACTGCTCCATATAGACACTCAGTGGAACTGTATGCTGCTGCCTCTGGATATAGTATAAGTATCTCGGTGTAATTAATTATTCTGTGGCATCTCTTTAAAGCGAGGCAGCATCAAGTCTCAAATCGCTGTAACCGTTGCTGGGAATTTCTCGAGCAGTCACAGGTTTGTATCTTGGCACCGCGTTCCCTTTTTTTTTCTTTTTTTTTTTCGTATCGGGGCTCAACGCTGCTCAAAATCAAACTACAGCTGCCAACACGGCACTCTGCTGACAACACACGGCAGACTTACAATCACTTACATCTCTCGCCCTGTTAATATGCCACGCCGTGACACGAGTGAGCCCGGCTGTTTAAAAATTTTGCGTGTTACATTGCCGGGTAGCTTTCATTATCATTAATAATGGAGAAGCCACTGAACTTGGCACGGGCGCTATAAATAAATAAGACGTGCTCCCGGAGGATTGCTGTGCACTGATTTGATAGAAGTTTGAGTGTGTGTTTGTGCTCGTGTGTGGAGAGAGAGTGAGAGATTGGCCCTGTCGGGGGTGTGTGTATGTGTGTGTGTGTGTGTGTGTGTGGGGGGGGGTTATTCTAATGCACACTCTGTGGCTAATGAAAGAGGAATAACAACATGCCGCTGTTTAATTGGTCCGCTGTCCTGTAATCAGAATGGACGGCTTCATTCCGATGTGATTAGAACCTGGGTGAGAGAGGCAGGCGGGCGCTCGACAGCCTCAGTGACCCGCTTTTATTGGATTGTTCTTCAGTGAACGTCCGATGATGAGATGTTCTCCGGCTCCCTCCTGTAAGACGCTCATTCATAAACCCGGCCCACGGCAACAGCCTACAGCAGAGGGGTGGTTCCAACACTTTATCACGGCAATTGCAGTGAGAGTGCCGGATAAAAGCTGTGCTGTCGTCTAATGTTGGAAGTTCATTGGTGCTCTGGTTATTTACACCTGTTTACCTGTGCACTCTGAGCGGCTTATTGTGACGGACGGCAGCTGTGTCGTTCGGAGTGTCTGAGAACTGAGAGGCCAATTGAAATTTCGTATTGTTTCGGGTGTAGCCTTGGACCTCATTTTGAATGTGACCACTTTTATCAAGGCGCACAGGTCGAGGCTGCATTGTGGTTAAGAGATTGTGGACTGTTCCTCTTGCACTAACACGTGCTTTAACCCACATCCACATCATGTCCACATCACTGATGGTTATTTTATGACAGTTGTCCAATTGTCGTGTCGTCGGTGTTGAATGCAAAGTATGCGGCATGGCGGCATTATTTAAGGGCCACATCGCTCAGCCCTCGGCGTATCCGTGACTGCGATACGTCTATCTTTACTGAATATGTTCAATGCATACAAATGCCAGAGTAGCCTGTCGGAGAGCTGCAGCATAGTGAGTGACTGGAGGTATTCTGGGAAGCCGCTGTGGGGTCTGCGGCTTTTATTTCCCCATGATTCTCCACAGAGAGTTGGGGAAACGGAGAGGCATGGATAATAAAGCCGTCCCCGTTATTGCAGAGATGACAATGAGGAGAATAAGCTTTTGGCTGGGGCTGTTGTTGTGGAGGTCAAAAACCCCCCTCAAAGTGTGTCTCATTATAACGCCAGTAAGCCACGTGCTTCCAATCTATTCACGTGCTCATTCGGGCCAACTTGTTGTTGCATTAAGCGCAAAACTGTGGGATGATTTGCAAAGCAGAATGACATCGCGAGAGGAATTAACTAACAGTTTTCAGAGACCGCACTCCCCTGCTACTTCTTTTTGCCTCTAACAGATGAGCCATTTGCTGAAATAGCCACAGAGCTGCAGTTTTTTTGTCTTCAGGCAGGACATGTCTCCAAAGCAGAACAATGAGTGGACTGGACTGTGCCTAATTCACACAGAAACCTAACCTAAAAAGAGCGGGCCGCTCCTCCGATGCAGTGACAGTACGCGTCAGGGCAGTTTGAACTGATATTTGTCCACGGGGATGAGAGGTGACAGCGCTGTGGTTCAGGGCCGGCCTAGTGCTGTCTCTCACCCTCAGCCGGCGCTCTCCGCAGGGATCACACAGACCTATCGCCTTTTTCCCCGTCTCCTTCGCCGTCTCCTTGTTGCCATGGAGAGCGATGGATGTGCAGGACAAACGAGCCTGCCGCGTTTGTCCTTGTGCGAGTCCCTTTCCACCGAGCAAGCAGGATTCCGGGTCGCAGTCGTCGTTCTGAAAACACCAGGAGTTAAACAAAGCGTGTATGGCGAAAGAAAGACAATGGAGGACATCGTTCTTAAGTGGCGCCTCTCCACGGTGGGAAAGACCTGCCGTTTCTTTTTATGAACCGTTTGTGCATCATTTATTACTGTGACAGATCTGAAACAAGGTCTGGCTGTTGGACTCTGAAGCTTCATCAGAGTAACTAATGGAAGACAGGAAGAATATTCGCACATATTCAAGGTTCACAGCTCTCAACTCAGCCAGAGCAGAGACATTAGCATTTTGGGGATTAATAATTCATTACACCGAAACAGCAGCAAATGGCAGCAGCCACGACACAGTTAGCCATTGATATACTCTGGGCCTCGTTTTTCACACAGAGCCCAAGTATGAGCTGTGTTAAAGAGTGAAGAATGCTCGTATTTTTTTCTGCCACGAATGCTTGTACAAAATGCCCGAGTTTAATACTGTATGATGTTTTTTGGAATATGGTTTTCCTTGACTGGAAAAATGAGCAATTATTCAACAAACTGTATGTACATGCAGAGTTTGCTTAAATCAAATTGGCAGCAGACTATCAGCTTGATATAGACTGCCAGCTGTGGCATTTTGATTTTGATGGGGTTAAAAAAAGGAACCTCATCCCCTGAGAGAGATTGGGGGGCCACTGCTGTGTGACTGCAGGTTGACAGCCTGAGAGAATATGCCCGGCCTGTCTGAGACAACCAGCCCAAAGGTGGCACAGCTCAGTGAAAAGCTTAACAAACAGAAGATGAGAGAGAAATGTCTCTGTAGAAATGGTATCCAGTGGAAGGAGATGAGAAGTGTCTGAGCAGCGATCAGCAACACTTCCTGAAGGGCACCACCGCCTGAACTGCAGCAGCCATAGCACACGCAGTGAAGTCGCACTGATGCTGCAAAGAAACCTGCCCGTCGTTCATCTTTTATCGTCTTTGATCAGTCGTTTTCTCTCTAAATTGCAGCACGTTTTGAACGTTTCATGAGCTAATTCTTAAACGGCGTGTTTCTTTTCCATGTCAGTCTTTGCGGCTGCCGCTGCTCAGAGTCAAAAATAGACAAACAAGTATTTTTGGGAACACAAAAACAAATTGAGGAATTGAAGTGTCCGTACTATTGTGATAGTTCTTCAAAACGAAAAGGATTTTATTTAAGTAGTCGCAGAGCTCATGCCAAAAAACTTTAAGTGTACTTAAATAGACAACTATTTTGCTTTAATTATTATTTATTTATTTTAAATGACACCATCTGTGTATAGATTGGTTCCACAGACCTCACTTTCACTGTGCTATTTGATAAAACATGAGTGACGGGACAAGCAGTGACTGGATGGAGAGCGCAGACGTTGTGTCAGAGTCTGTTCCCCTGTTGATGCTTGTTACTTACTAGTGGAAGTTGAGACGGCTCAACTGCAGCATTCTTTCCACGAGATCAGTCAAAACCTGCCGACTTATTCATACAGCCCAGTATTTTTCTCTGCCTTACTCCTAGCACTGAGATCGGGATTTTCAGGTTGAGGTTCTTTCAGTTATTTCCTTTGGACATACTGCAAGTTGTAGCCAGGCTGCTAGTTAAAGCCTGGCTACTTTGTTTTACTCAGGCTGCAAGTTGTTAGCCAGGAAGTATAAAGTAGCAGATAATGGAGAAATAAATGTGTTGCAGTCAGCGGGCTAAAGCACACAAACGCTGATCTGGTCTTCACAACTCAGCTCTGCTTTGATTTGACATATGTAATGCTGTGTGTTGTGTTGTGTAATTGATGCAGTTCTTCCTGGAAAGAAGTTTAAAATGCAGAATTTAATAGCACCTGGTTCGCTATGGGTGCAGATGCAGCAGAAGCCCTGAAATAATCTGTGAAAATACACAGAGTGACGTGTTCCCAGTGAGACAACCTCTGAGGGAAAAGCGGATGATTATGATTCAGAGCAGTCACATGACATTTAAAGGTTTTGTTTTACATCTGCCCTTCTGTGGCTACAGTCTGAGAAGTGTGTTTTGTCCTAATTCGGTTTCTTCTTCCGCAGGAGACATGCCTCCCTACCTGTGGAAGTCATAGAGAATCCTGGGATTTTAGTGTCTGAAGGCCGCAGGAGGGTCGTCCCGTGCCGCAAATGGAAGTCGGCGTCCTTCGGGTACAGTAAGATGTTATGTTTTTATGATGGTGTGCTCAATGTTTCTCCCATGAGTGCTGGACCAATTTCCCAGCAGTCCCTTTCCTTGTCTTACACTTGTCTTGTTAATCTAAAAGTCATCACGGCTGCCCTGGTAACAAGCCTCTGTGTGGCGGATGCATCAGTTGTGACAGCTTGACGTCTGCAAACTTCGCTGTGTTCTGATGTTGGAGTCTTCGCAGCTGCTCTCCATTCATCGGCCCGTTCTCTTTTTTTTTTTTTATGACACAC
>OMLP01013359.1:0-15825 GCA_900302685.1 Spondyliosoma cantharus | reverse complement strand
CAGTTTCGGCACTGCACTGTTGTTTTCCTGATTCCCATAATGAACTCCAGTGGCCAGATGCACTATAGAAAGAGATCATTAGGTTTTAGCCCTTAATGAAATATGATCCCTGCTCGTGTGAGCTGTCGTTGCAGCTCACCCATTAGCCTGTGCTGAGCTGGGGAGCTTGGGAGAGCCTCAAAAAAACAAAAGAGATGAGAGCAGTCAGTCGCATCGGTGGGACAGACTTGGGGGGGGCTTCAAACGGCTGGAGAGAGTTTCAAAGATGCCTCCTACAGCAGTGCTGTGTGCCTCATCATCAAAAAGCAACGTGCGCCTAATCCATAGCCCACTTTTGGCTCGTGTGCAGCCCAAAAATAAATCCCAATGCATAGTGGGGAACATTTTCTTTTTTTCGTTTCTATTTTTAAAAAGGAGTTTCTGATGAGTAGGAATATCTGTGGGTTGTTTTTAGACCTTGATAACACGGCAGAAATGAGGATATGCTTTTTTGCTGTTCTATTTGTGCTCTCCCTCTCTCTCCCTCTCTCTCCCTCACCGATTGTCCCCATGTGACTGTTGCTCTGTAAGTAATTTTCAAGCGCAGCCGAAAGCTAATGGGTTAAATGGATCATGACTGTAAACGAGAGGAGGGCTGTGATTGGAGGTTGATTGTTTTTTTTTCCCCGTCAGCCCAGCAGCATTGTTTGCTTCTGTTTAGGCTCACCCGTCTCGCGCAGAATCACAACAATCAGCCTCTCATTAGCAATTGATGACCGTGCTGTGTCACAGGGGACGTGCTCCTCGTTTGACTTTGCAGGTTAAATTCAGGTGGTTGTTTTAATGCTGTTTCCCAGAGGTAATAATCAACATATTAAAACAAGTATCCACCTTATTACTTGCTCCCGTGATACAATGGGTGTAAACTATGAGCGCGACTGCCAGGAACATCATGCCACTTCACCTGAACCGGCGTTTTCCACGCTAACACAACGCTAAGCCTCTTTCTTAGAGCGACTGGCAAAGGCATTCATTCATGAAGATCTAGGTTTGCAAATTCAGTAAATACCAGTAACACTAATATTCAGTTCCTCCATGAAGTCGCAATTGCCAATTACGACTGTAGATGTTTTGTCCAATCGTCACAACCTTTCTGCAAATTTGACCCATCATCATAACAACGCGTCGTTTGGGGAAAAAAAATTGCAAGGTCGTGCAGAAATCTCAGAGATTTGCGACTGCAATATCACTAGCCCGCTTAGCCCAGCGCTTCTTAAGCCTTGAGAGTGCCTGCCGGTGCTTCAGTTATGATACTTGGTTACTTAAGCTAGTTCCCCAGAGCGCTGTAAGTGTCACACTTAATCGTTTCCCCGCAAACCTCGCTAGGAAGGATATTGGAGAATATTTTGTTGGTGAGTGTAAGACCTGCCATTGCTCTTCCTACGTTAGGCGACCAGTGGGCTTGCCTCACAATATGCAAAACAAGTTGTCACTGACACAGTTTTGCAGAGGCACTATTGTTGCAACCTGGGCTTTGCAGGGATGATCGTGATTGGTTAAAAGAAATACAAGCCGCCAAGAGCTATTTTCCCCCTATACCAGAATGAGAATTGGTGCAGCCAGACCGTTCTCCGGCTCTGACAAAGCATGTGGAATAGGCTGTGCAAGACTATGGTCCTATTTATGCCGCCTTTTTCTTTTGGTAGTTTTATTGTGTGGATGACAATGAATGTCGTTTTGTGTTATAAATGCATGCCCTCAACCCTCTTGTTCAGGGTCAAAATCACACACTCTCACTCATAAGTGACAGAACTGAAAAGTCGTGGCATAAATCAAACAGCAAGCAGACATTTATCATAAAGGCCTTGGTCGCTGCTGTTTTGCGTCGTGTTCCGCATTAGGACGTGCCTTTTACACGAACTGATGAAGGTCCTGCACCGGATTTGAACCCAGGATGTTGCGGTTCAGTGTTTATGCGTTGTAAAACCAGAGAGGCACTAGACAACAACATTTTTCACATGAAAATACAATGTGACAGAAATGTTGTGTAATCACTCTCCACTGAAGCGGTGGGGCCGTGCGAGGCTCTCACGCCGCGATTAATCTTTTTGTGGCTGTATTTTCTGCCGTCTGTTTGCGTGGCATTAGAAGCAAGCGAGGAAGTGAAATATTAATTGTTGTGCCATTTGTGAGCTGCTGTGCCATGCCCCGCAGTCTGCTGAATCACTCCGCTCGTTTTAGTTGTTTTTTGAGCGAGCATATTGGAAAATTTTAGAGGAAACTTTGAATTATAGAAAGTGTTTGTAGTTGTGGCGTTAGTCGGCAGAAAGTTCTCTCTCGAAAGAGGAAAAAAGAAAAAAAAAGGACTTGCTCTGCTCAGCTGATTTCAGCCTCTGTTCTTTTCAGACATCTGTTAGACGCTGTCGTCGTCTAAAAGTTTCGCTAATTCCTGCCAACTTTGGAAAGTTTTTAAGAAGGTAATGGGAATTAATGGGGCAACTTTGGTGTTGAGGCAGAGCTGCTCGCTCAACATGCTTAATCTCGGCGTCGGGGGCGATCTCAAGGGACAGCCGCTCAGTGCAAGCAAGAGCGGCTGTTAGATTGTAATCACCGCAGCTGACCCCAGGGATTCACTTGAATCGTTGCTCTTACTGGATACTTTCTTTTTACCTCTCTGTCTGTGTTTGCATTCCTTTCATATTACTCTCTACCTGTTCTTTCTTGCCATCTACCTCTCTTTTCTCTGCCTCCTGCCTTGGGAACAAAGCAATTACATGCAGGAGCAACATTTGATTAGCCAAAGAGCCACACAGGCACAGATGTGATAGCTTATCCCCCGTGCCTGAACGTGCATATTGAGTCAATTTGGTTAAATAATGATGCAGATGTACGACGATACTGTTTATGGTAATTCTGCCTCGAAGTCTGCTAAGATGAGCGGAAGAAGGAGCGTAGAGTAAATTAGCCAGAACTACAACAATGAGCCCACAAACTGTTCAAATTGATTGTGTTCACTTCAGTGCCTCCAGAGTGTAATAGCCAGAGCATCCTAATGCTTGGAGCACAAAGGGAAACGTATAGTTGTGTCTTTGCAGAGTTTATGTGTAATAAAGAGGACAGGACACACAGACGTTGGTTTTTCTGGTCATGTTCTGTTGAAAACGCATAATTATTGCAGAAGAAGGAGAAAAAAAGAGGAAAGTCTCTTTTTTTGCCAAGTTTTTTGGTCCGTTAGGCTTTGTTAAAGCCGACGACTCCAGTGCACTGCTTCGTTTACAGTGTCCCTTTAAGAAGCACTTAATTAACAGCTTTCAGTGATTGCGCAAGAAAGATAAGCTTCATTTAGGGCTGCAATGAATGATTATTTTCATTACAAGTTAATCTGTCTATTGTTTTTTTTCTTCAATTAATAGTTATATGTAAAAGGAAATATCAAGGAATAGCGAAGAATGTCCATCACGAGTTGTAGCCGCTGAATGTGATGTCTTTTTAAATGAGTTTTTTCTACGACCAACAGTCTAAAACAGAGATATTTAAAGCTGCTACCTTAGAATGAACTGCAGATGGAGTAGCCTCTCATGCACGGAGCCACCATTTTCTACACTAGCCCAGGACAGACAAACCAAACGCTGGTTTCTACACTGGTGTGTTCAAAATGTTTTAGCATTTTAGATCGTCTTACATGCTTGGAAGAGGAGCATGAGGAGAGGAGTGTTTATTTGTGGTAGTCATCACTAGATGGCACTATATCCTACACAATAGACCTTTAATTTGAAATACACATAAAAGCAAGAAAATTTTTTAACCTCTGCCAAGGAGGTCCTGTTTTCACGTGTCCGTTTGGGGGTTGGTCGGTTTGTCAGCAGGATTGCACAAAAACTGGTGAACGGATTGTATCAACCTATCGTTTTTCCACAACACGATGGAGATCATGACTTCATATGCATCGTTTTGTTGTCCTAGTAGTTGGCTGTTACAGATCTGGCGAGTTTGAATTGTAGTAAAGCAGTTATGGGCAGTTTAGCTTTAGTGTGATACAGGGCCGTTGAGTTTGATGTTGTATTAGGCTTGATTGAATTAGACTGTTTGGCCTCGGTAGAGCTTTGTGCTCTAATGATTGCCATTCTAGTTGCTTGATTAAACAATTATCAAAAAAAGAAGTAAGAATAGAAGGAGCCATAAAACAGCATTTTTAAAAAAAAATTTAGCTTGATTTGACAACTTGAAAGAATGGAAATATCAAAATGAAATATCAAAATTGTCGCTGATTAATTCGCTGCTGATCCAGTAATTTATTCACTATTGATTCACTCTACTTTCATTCATTGACCAAATTGCATATCTGAATTTGCCTCAGTTTAATTTTACCCTTGGTTCAGATGAAAATGAAAGTCAGGCCTAAATTCCATTGGCTGGCAGGATTCAGCACCTTGGAGAGGGAAGTGTTTCCGTTAATGTGACTCCAAGGTTTTTACACGCGACTTCACACTGTTATCTCCACGCAGTAAAAATGACCAGGATGTAGCGTGTGCGCTGATGCGTCCAGTGTATTAGAATATCTGAACCTGAACGGGAGCGGTAGATTACCTGACCTCTATCAGAACGGCCCTGCATCGCATTAACGGGCCATGTTCCTCAGGGTGCTCAATGTCTTTCCGGTCCTGACTCGCTGCTCTCCAGCACGGTTTGGATCTCGGAGCTGAGGGGGAGAAATCATAGAAGCTAAAGTGTAAAAGAGCTAAAAGTTAAAAGTGAATTAATTGAACGAAAGAAGGAGAAGTACTATAAGCGATTGGACTTTATGAAATGGATTCTTTTAATAGTTGCCGTTGGGTACAAGAGTGGCTCAGCTGCCGATACAAGCGTAATATCTGTTGTACCGCACGAAAATAAAAGGGGACGGAAACAGGATGAAATTCATGAATCCAGGTTGCAGATAGCTTCGGTTGTGTTTGCAGTGACTGGCGCGGTGAGCTTTAGAGCCGCCCAACTGTCTTCTTTTCAGGCTCTATGCCAAACCTACTGGACACAATGTCAACATTACAATTACCCATGAGTGCTGTCAAGTTCTCCCTCATTTGTTCTTTTTTCCTTTCGAATCCCTCCTTCCCTTCCAGTCCCAATCACTTCCCCATGTCCTCCTCCATTACCTCCGCGTGGGGGTCCGTTATAAAAGTAAAAAGCCATTGTGGAAATATCCCCGCTCCTTTTTGTCTTTTGACTGTTACATTTTCTCCCGCTCGCATTGTCTTGCCACGACTGCTGATTTTAGAGTGCTCTGCGGCAGCCAGAGGTGAGAGTGCGCTCGTGTCAGGTTGAGAAAGTGGAGCAGTCGGCCCCGGCCAATGGGGATGCGGGACTGCAGCTTATTGTGAGACAGGATAATTGCTCTATACGGTCTGCTGAGTGGAAAATAATCTGAATTTATCTGAAGGCATGTGGCTGCAACTTGAAAGGAAGTGTTACAAAAGCAGCAGTGTCATATAGTATATGACCAGATAGATTATACAGAATATAGATGGCCTCATCAATAGGGGAAAAACAACTTCCTCTATTTGTGGCAGCTCCTCGGTGCAATGAAGAAGCCACATGAAGAGAAAAAAGCGTGTTTTTATCTGAATGGGGTTTTTGCCTGTGCAGTAGCTGCTGTATTCACTGCCTGCAGCTGCCTTCTAGTTCAGTCCTGTCCAGAGTTAAGACCTCTCTGCACCCATCGAGCCCAGCTCCAGGCTGAATGAAAGCTTTTTAAATACCCGAGATGCTCTCCTATTCCTTTTTCCTTACTTCACGCCTCTCTTTTGATTCCTTCTTTCTCCCACTCAATCAAAAAAAAAAACATCTGCCTCTCTGTATTCTTCCCCCTCTCTGGCTCTGTTTATCTTTCTGTACCGCTCTCTTTCCTTTCTTCTCAATTAGGAAAACACATCTAACTTGATTAATAGATACAAGCAGGGGCTTTACAGGAGATAAAGGTAAGGCTAGGCAGTCATGGGTAAGTGTAAATCTTCCTGCAAGTCATTTATAACCCTCTCTTAAAGCCCCCCCGGGGTAGTACCAAAAGGCTATAAAGCTGCTAATATCGCCCTGCTCAGTTTATTTGTGTTCAGGGCTCTGATTCGACGTCCGACCGTTAGGACAGAGCCGAACCAGGAGCTCCATTTCAACTCTAAATAATTCAGATGCTTAATGATATTCATTATCGTGAATGACTATTTCAGAACAGAACCTGTGATTATCTCCAGGCCCTCTAATAATACCTCTGCAGAGCCTATTGATTCCCTGAGAATGGCCTGCCTGCCTGCCTTGGCGGGATCACAGACCCCCAGCCTGCCTGCTGGAAACAGCCAGCGTGCCATTTAGCGACGGTTGGAGGCAGGAGGGCAGCTCATGAGGCTGCGACGTAGCCGCAGGGGTGAATATGGTGACACATGCTGTAGAAAATGGAAAAGTATTTCCATATTGGTTCATGAACCCTGTGCTGAATCGTTTTTTTTTGTGTGTGTATTCCACTGGCTGCGTTCCCCTCCTCTGTAAAGCCTTGACAATATCTGAGGTCATTTGGAAAAAAGGGCTTAACGACACAGTAAACATTTATTGTACGTGGCAGCAAACAGTCCTCTGTAAATGAAGGAGCACTCGTGTGCAGGAGTTAGTGTCGGTTTAAAAAAAAAAAAAAAAAAGAGGCTGTAATGAAAGTGGCTTCTGCCTCCCATAAAGTCCAGCCGGTTGTATGAATTCTCTCTTTATTGGCCCTTTTTATTTACTGCTGTGAGTACTGTAAAGTTTTGATTTCGCCAGATGGGAAATCACAACTGCACAATGATTTTATAGGCGTATGAAACAGAAGGCCCACTTCCATCGTGTTGTTTGAACTCTGGGGAGAAAGCTATGGGCCGTCTTTGAAGTTCCCCAGCTCCTGTTTCGTCATCACATTCTCTAAGAGTTAATTACAGGCTCCATGCTGCGCTGCGAGCCGCGATCACTGGAAAACACACAGTTTTGATTCTGGACTGCAGAACGGCCATGTGGCTTATGATAAGTTGCTTTGAGTCTCGGCAACAGAGGGGAATGTGAGGCTCTTTGTGCCGTGTGCCTTTCACTTCACTCGGTTGAGCCTTTTTTGGCCCAGAGAGGGAGAGAAATGTTCCCAGTGTGTGTGTTTGCATGCGTTGCTGTTTTGTGTGTGTGCCTTCATTGTTTTTTCAGAGGCCACGCCACACATAAACAGTTTTGAGGGATTGTGACACAATACAATAAAGGCTGGCCCAGCATTCATCTGTGACAGTGTTGGCTGCGTTTCATATGAAATTCGAGGCCCTGTGCTATTTAAAGATCGGATAGATCTAAATTGATGCTGCACCATCTGATATTCAGTCATGGTTCACTGCAAAATATCTGTTTACAGATTTAAAACATGCAGCTTCTTCCCTTTTTTTCCCCAGGCAGTAGAACTGACCGACTTTAAATCGATATCTTTGGAATGATTAGTTCCACCAAGGAAGTCTTGTTTTCACTTTGACACTGGCCAAAAAAACCCATGTATGTCCGCTGACAACCGACTTTTGCGCGCAATGCTAATGTGTACAATCGGGATTTACTCCTGGGTCAGTTGATTCTGCAGCAGTCATGGGTATTTGTTGCCTCAGGTTCAGCTCGGCTGTGATGTGAACACAACGCCCAGGTGAACGCGCTTATTTACTCGAAGTTAAAGGCTGTTGGCTTGTTTATATCTTTCCATCCGTCTCTGCCGCTGCGCTTGAACCCGCTGCGCTCATGCAATGCTGAGTTTCAAAGGGAGACAGAAGTTGAAGATATTAAAAAAAGTTACCATCGTTTGTGGCTGTACTGTGCATATGCAACTCCCATCAGAGATCAGAAAGAAGCAAGATGTCCTTAGAACCTTCTGTTGTCAGCTCTTGTAATTTAGAATATTATCAAGACTTATGCCTTCTACTGTACTGTCTTTCCAGTGCTTCTGTGATGACGAACGGGTCAATTTGGCAATTATTAGTGCCCGTTTTTCGAAAAACCTGCGTAGATGCATTCATTTCGGTGTAAAAGTGATGTACGAGTGAGTTCAGAAGGAGACTGTTGGGCCTCTGTGCTTTACTGAATGTCTTCGTAGTTCACAATGTTTTTTCTTCTAAATGGATAAAATTGTAATGCACTCAAGTAATGCTGGTTAAACAATTCATCGGTTTATCAATTAGTTTTATAATCAATACAGGAAATGATCAAGATGAAAACACCAAACTTTCACTTATTCTTACTCAGATGTTTTATGTATTTGTACACTGAATATGTTTAATCTTTGGGGGGAACAAAAGCATTTTAAAAGGTTCCAGGAAAATTAGTATTACTGTAGTGTACAGTAGACTGAACAGAAGAATACACTGTACAATTGTTCAAGGTCTTCGGTTTGTGAAGACGTTACCCGACCTGTGGCTCTCTTTACATAATTCTCTCGTCATTTTGATCTGAATCAGTGTGGAAGCACAAGATTACCTTCACTCTTCAGCTTCAACCTTAAACCTTTTGATTCACGTATCAGCCAGCAGGCCGTCTCAGTAATTGGTCATGACATTTTCAACGTTATGGTGACAGCGAAAGACGTAGCGCACTTGTTTAATATTAATCACGAGTATTTTCTTTCATCAGATGGGGGGAAAAAAAAACAACCTCTCGTAGTCTGCACCCTGTACGCATGAAGAAGCAGCTTAATTATAACAAAATGCGTGTGTTTTTTTTGTGCTCCATCGCTGTAGGGCTGGAGTTTGTGTAATGTGCACAGTGCCTGAGGTTAATGCAGCTCTTCAGCGGTAATGAAAAGACACCCAGGTGTCCGTAGCGAGGGAAAAATCATGTGTGACAGTGTGATTTTGAAAGTTGTTATAGAAGATTCAAGTGCAGCTGATGTGCCTCGAGCCCCAGTGTAAACATGCTGGAGCATCCTTTTTTCTTTTTTTTTTTTCTCTCAACCAGTGCTTTGCTCTATCTCTATTACCCGCTGTCACTTCCACTGGTAAAGTAGATATAGTGAGAGATTAGTGATACGCCACAACTCTCGCACATGGCTTATCCGTTCATCAGCTCCGTGCCTCTGTAATATCATGCACAGGGCCGCTGAGTGTTTCAGATCTATCCGCCAGTCTGATTGGAGGCATTTGCAATTCCACAGTTCTGTATCGTTGCTCGCAATCGCGCGGCGGGAGGGCTCGCGGAGGGTGGGGTGACGGAGGCAAGGAGTAGCACACCATTCCCCAGGAAATAAGACTGGAGAGCATGATCGCCTGTTCTCAGCTGCCTTTCCAGCTTCGCTTCTCTCAAAAAAAAAAGAGGGGGATCTTGTCGGCACAGGTGTAATGAGATATTAACAAGATGCCACTGCTGCTGACTGTATGATCTCCTGTGTGTGTGTGTGTGTGTGTGTGTGTGTGTGTGTGTGTAAGAAGTTTCCTGCGGGTGAGGAGCAGAAAGTGCAGACGACAGAGGGATTAGACGGAGATTGTGAGAATCGAATGGGTCGTGCGATAATAAGCACAAATGAGACATGCAAAAGCAGAAAATCCTGATCAAGGAGCCCTGGAGTAGCTCGTCACTGTGCCTTTGTACGTGCGATATTGCATATAGAGGACATAATAAATACTAAATCATCTCTTTATTTGAAGACTGACTGAAGGCTCACATGCCGTATATTGGAAAATACTAGAGCCTGACATATATCGGCTGGCCAGTATTATCTGCTGGTATTTGTTGCTGGCTAGAATGACCTTTGTACGATGACAAAGGGTGTCACTGTTGTTATAGGAGTGGATCTAAGCCTAT
Organism: Spondyliosoma cantharus; assembly: GCA_900302685.1. Classification (NCBI taxonomy): domain Eukaryota; kingdom Metazoa; phylum Chordata; class Actinopteri; order Spariformes; family Sparidae; genus Spondyliosoma; species Spondyliosoma cantharus. Next base: position 6,021 of record OMLP01013359.1, on the reverse strand, counting down.
TGGAAAAAATATCAACCTCATTGCCAGAAAACTACAAATATGTTGAAACTTTATATTTCTTTTTGTCCCGATTTAACGTATCTTTAGGTCCGATTTTCAATCCAGCCTTGTGACAGTGCTGTGCTGATGGTCTGGTTAGGTTTAGGCACAAACGCAACTTGGTTAGGGTGAAGAAAGAAAGTTTAAAATGGCCAAAATCAAGGCTGGGGATGTCACAACGTCTCCTTTTAAAACACCCAAACAACCAATGATAAAAAAAAGATTATTGTCGCCACCAACATGTCTAAAGATCACTGTACGTTTGACCCCTGTTGACTAGATTTGACAGCTGCAGTTATTGGTTTCACCTTTCAGATGAAATGATTGTGCATATTTCTTTTCGGCTGCGGGGCACTCAAAAATCAGCTTTTAGTTGTGGGAATAAATGAAAAATGAGCTGTGGTTCGACTCCCTGACTTAGGCTTAGGGCTTAAGTGTCCTTGGGTAAAATACTGAACCTCAAATTACTTCTAATGGATGTTCCTTCTGTGCTTGAGTGGATGTGTGAATGGCTTTGAGACGCTAATAGACTGAGAAGAATAACAAAAACAACAAAGGTTAAAGAAAAGTCCACAAAATGAATACTAATTTGTGTAGCAGAACTTTGTCTTTTCCTCTTTTCAACCCCCTTTTAATCATCGTACAACACTTCATCTTGACCTTTTGGAGGGGGCCTGACCCCTATGTTGGGAGTCACTGAAGTGTATATAGAATAATTAACAACCAGCTAAAATGTATATCAGGCAATGGCTGGGATTTTTCTGCATAATAAGTATGTTTGATACTTAGATTTTGCTTTAAAGGTTTAAATGACTTCTACTGGTAATGGAGTATTTTCAGTTTATATTATTGGTACTTTTACTTTAAGTCTAACTACTTCTTCATCAGATGCGCGTCAGCTTCACATCAGCGTCACTGCTTATCGCGGAGTCGAAACTTCTACGACGGCAAGCAAAGAGCCTCAACGCAGGTCCGAGGGGGGGCAAGGACGACTCTGTCTCTGCTTCACCGTCCCGGACAGAGAAACGGCTCTTTATTAGTTTGGCCCGCGATGAGAACCTCGTCTGTCTTCTGCCTCTGATGCCCTCAGGCTCGAGGCCAAGTCAGTGACAGAAGGAGCCTGTGCACAGCGCTGTGCCCTCTGCCAGCGAGCTACAGAGGGGCTGCGCTGTGTTGTTACATGGAGGAAAAACAAAACGGGAGGGATACTAAACCTCTCACCCCTCGTCTCTGGCAGAGGGGCGGAGAGGTCGGGTCCTATCACGGGGGAGTTGAGTTTTTCCAGCTGTTGATGCTAATTGGAGTGGTTAGAAAAGTGTTTTCCGTTCTAGTTTTAATCAGAGCAGCTTCCTGAAAACTGAGCATAACAAGGCTGAAATAACTGTGGCTCTGGTGTTTTCTCTCAGCTGAAATATGTTGTGGTAAAGCACATTAGCAGTATGATTAATACTTAGTGCAGTGGCGTCTTTCTCCTCCCTGAAAATAGTTAGCACCAGATATGTTTGATTAATGCTGCTGAATTAAGAATACAACATGTGTTTTTCCTACTTTCCTCCCCCCGCCGGGACGTGTTGTCTTAACATCAGTAATGGCGTTGATGACATCAGGCTGATGCGGAGGTGATGCACTGCCATCTTGTGGTCTGCAGCTCTCAGTGCTGTGGTGAACGTCTCCTCTCTCCTCCCTGTCTCTCTCCTTGTCACTCTCTCGCTCTCTCCTCCCAATGTATTTGAAGTGGGCTGGAGTCTCAAGAGAGGAGACGGGACCCCTGCAGAGCAGCTCAGCTGAGGGCTGAATAATGCTTTCTACTATTAGGTACAGACGGTCCCACCGGCACTGTTGTTCCTACGTAAAGAGGAAATACAAAAACACTGCGCAAAGAACATACTGTTTTCTCGTGTTAAAGCTTGATAAGATCCACGGAAGCGAGTCACCGCGAGAAGAGGACAAACGGAACACACTTTGATGGGAATAAAGTGTGGAGAAGAAGTTTAAGTGTACAGAATGTGCTTTTCTTTGGGGGATCTCCGGGGGCTCCACTTTTATATCTCTGCTATCAGTCTTTATATCAGCCGAGGCTACTCAGATGAGACTGACGGCCGTTTCCGCCAGAAACGAGCGATGTCAGGAAAGTCTGTGATTTTCAGTTCCAGCAGAGAAACTCTTGAGTTTGGAGTTTGTCTCCTTTTTTTATCGGATTATATACAACTTAAATCACTTTCATTATTGATTAGCCTGCAGATTCCTTATTTTGTGAACCGATTTGTTGTTTAGTCTATAAAATGCAAGAAAAGACACCAGAGTGCCAGTTTTCATATGCTCTTTCTGTTCTTTACTTCACTAACATTTGTGGACCATTAGTGCAACACTGCGAAAACTACATGTATTTTATTTGGAAATAGGAACGCTAATGTCACTCCACTGGGTGTTTGATTAGATAATTTACCGTCTTGGTATGATTGGTCTGATTTAGACTGATCACATTGTTCCCATGATGAGAAAAGGGCCTTGCAATTTCAAGGAGACGTCTGTCACTCATGCTTTGTTGTTTTTGTCAGACGTATGATGCGCGTCAAGGGAGCGCCGGTTATCAATGGTTGTCATGTCCACGAAACAAACCGTACGGTGAGAGCTGTTCTTTGTAGAGCTTCCTCGGCCTGAAATATTCTCCTCGCTGTTGTGTTTCCTCCTCAAAGTCACAGAAAGCAGAAATCGATCGTGTCAGGTGGTTGATGATGGTTTGGCATTGCTGTTTTGGTTTTCTTTCGTGTTGCCATTGTTTTCAAGCTGCTATTGTCCCTCTTTTTCATTTCGAGAGTCATTACATTCATTTTTGGATCTTTATTTGTCTTGTTCTGTTGTTTTACCAATACCGTGTGTTTTTTTTTTTTTAATTCTCTGTTTCTATTGTTGTTGTCTTTTATGCAGACTCCGGGAAGACTAGCGTAGTCTTTGTGAAAGCTAATGTGGATCCAGTTACAGTAAAACATATACCATCAGAACGGTTTCCATACATTTAGTAACTGTACGCACTCACTCTGTTAGATCTCCAGTTGGCTCGTTCTCCGGGAGGACAGACACGAGGCAATTAGGATGGAACTCATCAGTATGCGTTTCCCGTGACAGTCGAAGCTTCTGCAGTGTGCTCGTCGTGTGTGCATGTAACAAGTGTGTCTGTGCTTTGTGTGCTGCCATGCTGGAAAAAGCCTTGAGCAAACAGTCCTGCGCTCAACACGACTGCTATAGTCCAGCAGCTCACATCGCGCGCCGAGGCCAGCTGGATTAAAAGGGGCCATATGGTGACAGCGGAGAGCAGAGGGGTTGGCACAAGAAGGCAAACATATGCAGTGTATTTACATCTTAAAGGCCACGTAGCATAATGTCTTGATGTGTGCAGGGCCACGCCGGAGCAGAAAATTCAATTTCAACACTAACTTTAGCCTCTGACATGGTCTCCTGTGTGTGTGTGCTTGTGTTTTTCTTCTGAATGCGTGTGTGGGGGGGCATTAAAGCCTGCGCTCTTGTGTTGTAAAGGGTGTCACTGAAACCATAAATTTAAGGTTATTTGTCAATTTGAAAGAGCATCCTGCTCGCCGCTCTGCCCCTCCGTCTGTGCGTGTGTGCCCTGACTACTAACACTCAGCTCGGGGTGTGTTGATACACACTCGATGTCGATGAGAATGGAGCTCACCGTTTCCCCTCCCCCCCACACAACCTTTAGCCATGTGTGCTCACGCACGCATGCATGTAGGTACGCACGTACGCACAACTGAGTTTTACTGGAACACCTCGCTAATGAAGTGTCTCTGTGCTCTATACAGTGGTCCTGCTGAGGAATGAGGAGGTAGCGGCTCTAAAGACCTGCTTGTTAAAGGCTGACACCCAACGTACACCCAGCAGTGGATAATGTCAACAGAAAATGTCAGTGATTTGAAGGGTAACTCCACCATTTTTACTCATTAAACTGTGTTTACAGGTGTTGGGACGGCTACTGCATATGTGAAAACAGTGGTATGGAACCTTTCGTGGCTCAAGATTAAGCTGCATCTATATTGCCTCCAGTGATGTCACTGATTGGCTATCTTGCATTGTGAGTAATGTAATCCACTGGTCTACAGTTGCAGTCCCCAAACACTGTTGGAAAGTTTTAAAACAAACGGTCGCCTTTTTACATTCAACGCATTCTTCTTCTACATTACCCACAATACAACTTAACAGCTGAGTGACATCATTGGAGGCAATGTATCGGATTACATGCAGCTTTCAATAGAGCCACGACATGTTTTATTTTACTTTTATTCCCTATGCAGTAGTACGCCTCAAGACCTGTAAACACGCTTTAATGTGTAAAGTTGGTGGAGTTACCCTTTAACCGTAGATCATTGTGTAAAAGGGCTATAAACCTCAACCTAAAAGAAGGTATTGTGATTAATAAAATTAAGGGTCTGTATTGGCGGCCTCCACATTGAGAGGCATATTGTGTGTAAAGCAGATATGATGGCCTGAGGGCGGCACGAAAGCAAAACTCGCTGAGTGCCCAAAATGGAAAGGGAAAGCAGACATTAAACTTGATGGCAATCTGCGCAATAGAATAATCTTGCAGTGAATATGTGGACATGAAGCGTTGGTCAGAAATGTTTGCAGGGTTTCCACTCTGCGCTCAGCAGGTGAACGCAAACACACAGACAAGTGTGTGCGCACAGACGGCTCAGTGAAGACGGGCTCGTGTCACTGCTGGAGGGATCAACACTCATGCTTGATAATTAGAACCTACATGGGCGGTGTAATTGCAGCGAGATGATGCACATCTACAATTAGCCACTACACAAGTCAATTAACAAAAAGACAAAGGTCTGACGGCACTAGCTACCTCGGCATTAACACTCGATACATCGACAGCCTTTTGTGTGCCATCGAGTCTGTCCGGGATGAAAGGCATCCTCCCCTGGAGACTGTGAGCCATCAGTACAGGGTTTCTATGTCTCCACCGTGTGTGTGCGTGTGTGTGTGTGTCTTTATAAAGTCCTGATGAGAGCTCGTCTCCATAGACACCCCACTGCCCTGCCTACCATCCCACTTTGGATGCTGTTACCTGGCGAAGGTATCGACAACAGTACCATCTAATGTGGACATGTGGCTTAAACTAGAGTTGGTGCTCACGTTGACACATTTTGTGGTCAAAACTTCCGTTCACCAGCGGAATCAAGATGGACTCTTCAGTAATGTTGCCTTATTTCTGCTTAATATTTCACACTCCCTTCCTGGTTTTGGCATCGCTTGTTCATGATGCAATCTCTGTGCAAGCCACACAGTTTCTGCTTCACCAACTTCGTGCCTCTGACACTATGAAGTCTAGAAGCACAACTCCTGGTTTCCCTGCATATCATTTTTTTTAATTGTATTTCCTTTAGTTATCTCATCTGTCTTTTTGTTCTGCAAACATCATCAACCCGGGGCTTCACAATACCTTCACCTGTTTGCACCATCCCTCACTAGACTCATTAGAAAGCCTCATCTGTTTTTAAAGACACTCCGGAGAAGAAGAAAAAAAGTGCATCGATTCCAGAAGGGAAAGAGATGGAGAGGGAGGGGAAGGGGTGCGAGTATGTGAGAAGAAGAGCAATGGGAAAATAGAGAGAAGGAGAGGAGAGAGGGAGTAAAAAACAAAATGGGAGGGAGGGGAGAGAAGGCATGATAATGAGCCCTACCTCTGACACATCCTCCTGTTTCTATGGAGACCAAGGAGCCAATCCTGTGGCCCTGCTGAGGACTGTACTACTCGGAGCAGATCAGAGGGTGGAGAGAGGCGTACGCAGATGCTTCTCTGTGTTTATGAGAGGCAGTAAAAACCTCCCAGTGGCTCTCCTGCAGGTTGTGTCCTTTTTTTGCTTTTCATTCAGGAGTGGCAGCCTCCCCATGCGCTGGCACCTGTGAAGAATTATCAGTCATCCACCTTTTAAAGCTTCTCATCAGACATCAAGC
>OMLP01013356.1:10215-23798 GCA_900302685.1 Spondyliosoma cantharus | reverse complement strand
CTCACACATTCTCTTCCATAAGCTGCAGCAGCTGGTGTTCTTATCTGAAGGGTTCAGGAGTATTTTGTGAAGTGATGCGAAAGCCACTGTTTCAAGGATGAACCAATATTCCACCACTGACAGCTAAATATATCACAGTTATAGACTTTTTGATTTGAGATAAAATACCAGTCAGTCAGAACTGAAGAAGCCTCTTGGTTGAGAGGTGAAACATCTTCAAGAAACTCAAGCAAGTCCAGCTGCTGGTGCATTCCAATTAGATATCTTTCCCTCATGTTCTCTTTTTGTTGTGCTGTCCATTTTTTTTCTTGCTTGTCAATGCACAAACCATCAACTGAGTGAACGTTGTAATCGATCACATGCACATACACATGAACACATGTGCTGAAGGAGAGAGATGACACCCATCAGGTTAAAAGCAGCTTGGGGGCTGTAGCCATTCTGTGTTGTTTTCTCTTTGATTGGCCTATATTGTTTAGCATTTTTAACACTGGCCTGCAGTGTTGGAGTCAAACCACGTAAACCAAAACCAAGTCATAACCAAGACCAAGTGTATCAAGAAGACTTTAAGGGCTTGAGGCCAAGTCAAGACCAAGCATCAAAGGAAGGGCAAACAGAGTCATGTCAAAGACGGGGCAGTGAAACACTTACAGTAAAATCTGGTCTGATGCAAATCATAGGCACTCCTCAAACTGATCTGAAAAGATCCCACATCCAAACACCAACAGAAAACAAATGAAGATTCCTCTTCATTCACCTCTTTTATTGCCATATGTAAATATATACTGTACATATATATGCGTATGTGTGGGTGTAACTTGAAAAATGTCTTAATAAAATAATCACCAGGAATTGCATAGGGATTTTTTGTGGGGATTTCCCTTTGTTAAATACAAACACTTATGCTGCGTTCCAGACAACTCGGAACACATAAACTTCCAACCTCCTTTGAGAAAAAGTACAATAGTTCGACACTGGAAGTTGGAATTCCTACTTGTAAACTCGGGCAAATTGATCTACCCCGGCTTCATGAGGGGCTTAAAGGCTTCTGATGTCACACAACAATGGCAGCACCCATGTGGAGGGGGTAGGATGAGCTTGTAGACTACAATAGGCTAGGAATACACATTTTAGACACATTTTAAAGTGGAGTCTGTTACCTCATGTGTCGTTTACCTCCCCTATTTATTTTAAGGAGGTTGCACTTTGAGGGTCAAGTTGGGTGCACACTACATGCCACATAGACATCAATCTCGAGTACTACAGCATTACAGGACAACAGGCCTGACACTCCACCGGAAAAATCTCCTTCTGTGGTAAACATTTAGCTCACAGGTCAGTTCCACAGATAAACACTTTCTCTACATATATAGTAGTTTATGGCCACAGGTCTTGATGGTGGTGAACATAAACCCACAAGAAAGTGTCAGTGCAGAGCACACGAGACCAGTGAGTATTACACACCCACTGATGCCCCTGTTAGGACTGACAGTCAGACTAAAGACAAATTGAACATTTACACCAGATTGCATTATATTGCAATATTATATATTATCATATTATTGAAAAATCCATTTTAAAAAATTTAACTTTCCATGTCATGCAGTCTTTGATACATTGTTCAAAACCTAATTTCTGGGATCCTTACTCAGAATAATGGTATCGCTGAATATTAATAAACACATATTTGTAAATCAATATGATGTCTTCATTCAATGTTGTCCTCACTAAAAGCCCCAAAAAGTCGATGAGAGGGAACAGTCAACTCATGACAAGACAACCACAGACACAACAAACAGCTGTTCCTCTACTTCTTTAAACAGGAACAAACAAAAGAGAAACAAGCTGAGTTGAAGTTTAAGGTACTGTGGTGTACAGTATGTAGACAACTGTAAATATATCTTTTCTTTGATAGCAGAAAGAGGCCACACAGAGGTTTTCAGTTCTACGTGCCAGCTCTCTGCTTGTTGCAGTGACTCAGCCTTCATTCAAATAACACTGGTCCGACTGAAGCAACGCCATATGGGTATTTCTCACGAGAGACAGATGGCGTGTGTCTATAATGAGTGTGTAGGTGTGCAAGAAATGTTCCTCAAACAGAACTAAACAGTAACATGTGTAGGTTTACAGAAGAGAGACAAACAACGGGCCAGATTATTGGCTGTCTTCTCTGTCTCTGCTTCCTGTCCATGAAGGCAACTACTTATTCATAATGCTAGTGCGTACCACAATTACAAATATGAGAGACAAGGGACACAAAAAATAGAATGCAAATAACTGTTTTGGTGCCTGTGTGTATAACTGTGAGAAAAGCATCCACAGAGTGACACAGCGATATTCTGATGAACTGTGTAATCACACCTACCTATTTTGAACCTGGCCGTCGCTACAGCGCCTTCAGTGTTGCCCTCATACAGTGGGATGATAGTGACGATGTACTCGGTGTCAGACTGCAGGCTGGACAAAGTGTGAAACTCGCTGTCACCGCCAACCTCCACAGTCTCAACATTTCGACCTTTGTGACCAGAAAAACAAAAAAATATTTATGTCTATGCAAATTCCTTTGCAAAATAACCTTACTTGTAGGTATGCAAGACGCTGTTTGATGTCGACTTTTCTCTGACCTGTAAATGGTCCCCACACCAGACGGTAGGCCCGCGCACCACTGACACCTCTCCACCGCACACGCACGCTGCCCTCTGACTCTGTCTCCACTGCTAACTGCTGCACCGCCTCAAGGCGCACTGACACATGCAAAAATATGAACACAGACACACAAACACCATATGTTTAAATTGCTACAATCACACAAAGTTATACATTCAATAGGTGCCTATACTATAAGGTGTGCTTACAGGTCTTGGGCACTACTACTGCGTATGGGAAAAAGGTAGTATGAAGCCTTTTGTGTCTCCAGAGGAAGCTGCATGTAATCTGACAAATTGCCTCCAGTGATGTCACTCAGTGGCAACATTGCTAAGGATTGTGGGAAATGTAGGTGCCAAGTTTTGAGTCCACTGATCTTGCATTGCCCTCCTATAACGCTGTTAAACTTATTTGGAAATCATAATCAATACAGCATAACCAGAGATTCACCTTTTTTAATTCAACTCATTCTTCTCCCTTTTTTGAAACCTGGTACCAACATTACCCATAATGCCACTTGGCCAGTGAGTGACATCACTAAAGGTATGCTATCAGATTACATGCAGCTCCCTAACCCATACTCGTTTTTTTCACATTTGCAGTAGTATTTCCCACGACTGGTAAACACACTTTAATGTGCATAATTGGTGGAGTTACCCTTTTGCTTTTGTTACCAAATTATACCCTATTTGTTTAGCTTAAATTTTTGGTATCATGAAAACCTTTAAGGAGATACTATCATTGCACTGTATTACTGTTCATAAAATGCATCAAACATTTAATACAACATAAAAGTACATTATTATTAAATAGCCACAGGGTGGACTCACATGTTCTTGCGTTGAGGATGGATGGGGACGCAGAGTTTCGGGGGAACAGGGGGTAGAGGCTGATGACGTACTCTGTGTCAGGTTGAAGAGACTCCAGGCTGACGGATGTGGAGTCGGCAGACAGAGACTGTTCCAAAAGCTGAGCGGCTGGCTGACCTGCTCATACAAACGCAGAATAGACAGGACACAGAATTGGAGTCCAATTATTGCACTATTGCACTATCATACGACGAATTAGCCGACTACAAGCTGTTTAATATGTGTCCTCACTTCATTAAGTTGACCTCATTCTCACCTCAGAGTATGAAGCTTAAATATGGCATATTGTTGAAGAGAAATATTGCTTGGAGTCAGTGCAAAATGTCTGTGTTGTGTGTACATCCTGTATAGGCTGGCATGCACACTTGCCAGAACCGGCAGCAGCAGGAACAGGTAGAAACATCACACCTCTCATTAAAGGATACACGCTGACCTCATTTCACACATACATGCCAGCCTAACTAGTGAGAAGAGGAGCTCCGTGTGAGACTGGCACTCCTGCCACATGTTCAGAGGGAAACTCTGTTTGTATCAGCCCTCAGGGGCCACTCTCCTGAATCATGTTATAAGCACCCAGACATCTTGACACTGTTATGATCCGTGCCACACCCTGTCTCTATAAATGCAAGTACAGAATTACTGCAGATCCATGACATAAGTAAAGGTTTTCACTGTCTGTTAAATTTCAAGACTGGTGATGATAAAATGTATTTGATATTTAGGTAATGATTGGGCAATAAAAGTCCTTACTGACAGCCAGTGCCTGAGGGAGGTAAGGTGCTAGAGAAGCTCTTGTTCCTAACACTGAGCCTTGACAGCTGTACATACTCGGCATGTTTCCAGCTTGCTACCACAAACAAGTTATCTGTTTTTTGACAACTGTAGCTTCTTATACTCCTTCGTTTCTCTGTAATCCTTCAACCTGCCAAGATTAGTTTTTGTAATTAGATTATTCAGTCGCAACTGACAACAAAGACCAAGTACATGGCACTTTCTTCCTCCACTAGTCACTGACTATCCTGCCCTTTGATCTAAATTGCACCCATAATACTCAGGCTGAGTCATACAAATACTTTGGAATTTGTCTTGACAGCAGACTTTTCATTCAGACTCATTTTCAACATTTGGCTCAGAAATAAAAAATCAAACGAGGCTTCTTGCGTAGATTAAACAGATGAGAGTTTTCTTCCGACTGTAACACTATTGTGTAGTCAACATTCATGTTTTGTGTCTATGAAAATATATGAAAATATACTCAATTGTCCTGCTGCGAGCGCATTCCAGTAATTTCTTAACCTTAGTCATCCCTCATATACTGCACGCACACATGTATTTCCACAAGTTGCTTCAGGTGCTACTACTTTTCACAGTCTACTGATATGTTTGAAAAATTAAATATATTAAAAAATGTTGCTGCTTTAAATAAATGTTTAAAAGAGGAGGAGTTGCGAATAAACTGTGAGTGTTAAAACACAGATAAAAAGTCAGGCAAGGAGAAAGACAAAGTCAGACAGAGACAAACAGGAAATATAAACAAAGGTCAGTATGTATGCCTGACCTCGGGGTCCATAAGTGATTTTGTAGCCCTGGACAGGAGATGAAGGCTGATCCCATCCCACAGAGAGAGAGAAGAAGCCTGCCTGGATCAGACGTAGACTGGAGACCCCTGGCAAAGACCCTGTATGAGGAGAACACAGCATTGTAAACATTGCTGGCATATGTCTTATGTGAGAGAGGCTGCCTGACATTTTGGCAGATTTCTCTCTGCTGACATCAGCGTCCATCACTTTTTCACTCACTGGTCCGTTGCTTGGCAGAAACAGAGTCTCCCACACTGTTGGGGTATTGGGCGATGACAGTCACCAGGTAGTCAGTTCCTGATCTCAACTCTCGTGCTGTAAAGGTCCTCTGACTTGCAGAAACAGTCTCCTGGAGGGAAGTCAAAGAGGTCATCTTTGTAAAGCCGAAGACACGTTTTTGCAAAGTGAATGCATTCTTTCATCTTCACCATGTCTCTTAGGTACAGAGAAGGGAATTTTAGTCTTTGCTCTGCCAAGCTTTAATCTCTACAGCATCTATATGAAGACAATTCACTCATTAGACAGGTTTATACACAGCCTGAAGGCACATGTTTCTCTCGCTATGCACCATTGACTTTGGCTCCTTAAACTCGATTTGCTACTTCAATCTAGGTCACACCAGTGCTCACCTTCATGCGTCAGAAACAGTGCTGGGGGTAATGTGTTTGTTAGAGTACTCAGATTACTTTTGTAACAAGTAACATAACACACAGTTTTCCAATTCAAGTAACCAGTTATTTTGTTAGATTTTCAAGTAAGCAGTTTGGTACTGGTAAAATATTACTGTATTTCTCTGTTCTTTTTTTGGCCATTAATTGCTAGCTGACCATTTATTATAAGGATCATGTTTTATGAAACATGATGCCTTGTAGACCAGACGATTCCATGTTTTATTGTCTTCATAGAGTCTAGTGTAGGCTGTGCATTTACTGTATGCTTCTACCAAGTTTGCTGTCAGATTGTTAACAGTCAAAACATAGATATGAAGGTACAGAACAAGCTCGAACATATCTCACTGCTGAAACTAAATTCAAATTCAGAAACTGGAGATTTTTGGAAATGATGGCGCAGACACCTACGTTCACGCCATAATTACATAACAGAAACAGCTGCTGACATTTAAACAAAAATATCATCATCTAGGAGGATTCTGTGAAGAGCAGTCATGTTTCCCTGTATCATCATTATTGTCCTGTTTTCTGGAAAAAATGACCAGTTACTTATGTACCAGCCCTGGTACCAGGTATAAAAGAGAAGCAAACTAAGTAAGTGAAGATCAAGCATGACATAAAATAAACAACCAACCACAGTATACAATCTGCTTCCCAACACTCGCCTAGACGGAGATCGTTTTCAAAACCTTGTTCTCAGGAATACCCGTGTTCTAGTGGCCTTCGTTACTTTTCACCGTAGGTAAATCTATAATGTAACGAGTTGTTTTTTTAAAGGCAGAACTCTTGTAATGCAAAAGGTTACTCATCAGAAATAATCTCCAACATCTGGACTCACCTGACGCAGTTCTGCTGTGATAGGCTGACCCAGGCCAGAGAGTGGCACATATTGAACCACGTAACCACTCACGGGGCCCCCTGCTTGACTCCAGCGAAACCTGAGCGAATCAGACGTCTGGCCTGTGAACTGAATGTTGGTTGGACCAGAGAATGCCTCTGAGAGGAGGGAATGAGAGGGAACACAGATAAAATTAAATGCAGGTTTGCAGTCTGAGAAGTCATAATATCTGTGTGTATTTTAGTATACTGAAGATATTCCCACATACCATCGCTCGCATAAACTCCTCCTGCCTTTGAACACACTCGGGGGCTCACAAGAGGAAGAAGTGTATTCAACAGTTTGAAGTCCCCAACGAAGGAGGTGAAGTCGCTGCTGGGCTGCGAGGATATCTGAGCCAATTCATTTCTGTCTGCACTCTTTACACCTAAGAAACACAGAAAAAATGTAAGCTCATAATCATGTATAAAAACTTGGACTGTACCCATAATCTAATTGTTTTATATGCAAAGCTTTTATTGAGGTTTTTGAATTAAGCTGGTTGACATCATCTTTATTCAACCCCCCCAAAAATCTGCCACCAAAATGATCAATTTGAAGAAAGCAATTAATTGGATTAAATGAGTTTTTCTTTTCAAATCAGCTTTCTTTAATATATAATATTAGTGACCCAAACAAGATTTCTTTGTCATCTTTCTAAGTCATGGTGAGGACATCTTGATAGATTGCCAAGTGAACGCAGATCTATAATCTACAGATACAATTATTTTCTTGAATGGCTTAAATAGTTTACAATAATAGTGTTATAGTGATTGTTTGTCATAGTAATAATAAAAATCATGCTATTAGGTCGCTACTTGACTGCTCCATTAATACAGACGTGAGTCTCCCTTAGTGTGTGTCATGCAGGAGAGCAAAACATTTATTACCGCAATGAAAATGTCTGTTTGAAACTCTAAACGCCAACAAATATGTTTTGAAGCAGTACATTTCGGTAGATCAAATACTGAGGTTTAAACAAGATAAACAAATATGCCAAAAATGAATGAATGAATGAGACTTCAAAGATTCAAACTGTTCAGTACAGCCCTAATAAAATCAAAACTATTCTGAGTAACAGAAAAAAACGGGTGAGACACCTACCAACGGCAAAAATATGCACTCCTTGACTGCGCAGCTTCTGTGCTGGGTCCTGCACGCTGTCCTGTGACTTCCCGTCTGTGATCAGGATGGTGATCTGACAGTTAAGGAGGTTGAATTAGAAAAAACAAGAAGTTCTGTCTTAATCATGACGTTTTATGATAACACAACATAACAGAATGGCTGCTCCTCAGACCTTTGGTACGTCCCGACTGGACGCAGGGTTGAAGAAGTTATCGGCGACGAACTTGAGACCAGCACCAGTGCGCGTGTTTCCACCCTTATAGTTGAGATTCTGTACTGCATTGACCAGCTCAGTGCCATTCAGGTAGGTAGGAAATGTAAATTCAACTCTGGAAGGAGAGAATGAGCATTAATACATAATTCTGCACCTGCTGTTAGATTTGTTTATTGCCTGCACAGGTAATGAGGTAAATATTACTCCTGTCAGTCACCTGGAAGTGTCACTGTACTGTATGGCACCAAACCGTATCCCTGATTCGCTGACAGAGCTGGCAAATGGTTTGATGATTCCAGCCATGAAGCCCTTCACCTGCAGGAAGTTAGCTCGGCCAATACTGGAAGACCCGTCGACCAGAAAAACAATATCTGCTGCTTGCACATTATTACACCTGCCTGCAAATACAAGTGATGGAGAACACAAGTGAGCACATAAAAACGCTCTGTACACAAACTGACACATGAGGAGAACTGTGAGTTACTTATACCCTGAGCTGCAGCCTGTTTCATGGAGGACAGGAGGACAGTCACAGTAAGAACCCAGCTCCACATCTTCACAACCTGGCCAAATAGAGGACAAATACATATTTTCATGACATCTGATAATTTGGTGGAGTGCTTTAAAATGTCCAGTTAATAGAAGAATATTTGCATTTACTGGTACTTACTGGTACTGGTAACATTTTCAGTATACATGCAAGCAGAGTTTAAATTGTCTTGTTTTTGTTCTAACTACTCTGGTTCCTCCATTTCCTCATGTCCCCTGGTCATATTAGTCTCTGAGTTGTAACCATCCTGTCAAAGGAATTGCTGCCGTCCCTCAGCTACTTTCTATTCATACCCGTCGAATATCCTGTTTGTGCCTGATCTTGTCACTTTCCTGTTCAGCTGTGTCCCATTAGTCGTTTGTTCCTCAGCATATGTTGATGGTAGTTCAGCCCTGTTATTTGTCAGATTGTCTCAGACTTGTAGCCATTGTTCCTGCCTGTACCTGTTCTGACCCACCAAGAATCTTTGATATCCTGCCTGCCAGCCTCAAGCCTTTCAACAAGTTTTCTTCTTCTGTCTGACTACCGGGTGAAGTCTGCTTTATTTTACCAGACTGCCTAAGGTCTAAGTACTGCATGCATGTTACAATTTTCAGAATGACTGACAGAGCCCATAGTGCAAGTGTAAAGCAGGAATATGAATAGAAGTGACATCTACACAGGTGTACACACTATAACATCACAGATTGCTACGGCCAATGTTATACTGATGTACTGGTGCTGCCTTGTACGGGCCACTGCACGGCACAACCCACTACATCAGTCTGTTCTTCAGTGTCATATATTCCTGTTGCAAAGTGCCTACCCTGTTGATATTGATATAAATCTTAAAAGTTTGTAATCAACTATGCTGTTATATGCGCACAGATAACACTGACAAACAGCGTTATCCCCTCATGCACATCTTACTTCAGTCCCATTTCCCAACATGAGATGTGATTTGAAATTTTAAAGTTATAATGTAATGAAGACACCTTAAAGGTCCCATATTCTAGAAAATTAGATTTCCATATCTTTTTTGATTGACAAGCAGATTTAGGTGATATATAAATACTGTAAAGATATCAACATGCTTTATCTATGATTCAATGCACAAAGCCCATATTCAGAAATTCTGCTTTAAATAAACCGTCAGGACTTCCGAGAGTTTGTGATGTTACAACCATACAGTCATCGCCTTCAGAATTACCGTCAGCATGGCCGTGGTAGCAAAAACACCATCACTAGTGGAAATCGATGCAGGCTCAGTCCTGTAATAGCTGACCAATCAGAGCAGACTGGGCTTTGATTATTTTAAAATAAAATATAGTCCTATATTCCCCGAAGTCAGGGAAAATTAAAATATTAGATTAATATGAACTCGTATCATGAAAAACTACGTATCAATACCAACATATTGCCAGACAAATGTGCAACAACCCGTTCTCCCTGACCTGCAACCTTGAAACTCAGCTTGAACTCAGTTGATAAAATAAAAACTATAAAATAACATAACAAGATTATATGATGATTGCAGATTAAAAAAGTCCATACTGTCTAACCTTGCTGAATACTTTCGTGCTCTCTGGCATTCTACAAAATACTTACAATAATTATATATGTGCGTAATGAGCAGGATCTCAGACATCCCCGGACAACACAACATCAGACAGCCCATCTAACTTCTGGGCGACCTCACCTCGATTCATCTTAAATGCTTAATTTCAACACATCAAAGACATTCACAATATAACAGAAAAAACTTTCCAAACATCGGGTCCTGCTTTTTACAGTTTCTGAGCTCATTCCTGTTTACTTATGACCCTCCTGACACATAATAATGTGTTTAAAACACACAAATTATCTGTTGTCTATTTTACTATGCATTACATGTAGTACTTGCTCTGTAAACGTTCTTGCTCTTCATTGTAATCCTGATATTGCTCTTTGTGATTGTGCTGCCTTCTAAAAACAAAATCCTGAATTTGTAATACCTCAACAACAAAGCAATTCTGAACTTTTTTTTTCATAGTTTTGGACGCCTTTCCCCACATGACCCATCAGAACATCCTATTTGGGCTAGAATTAGGGGGAATTACAATGAAAATCAAATACAGCTTCCTTGTGGTTTATACTTAAGACATCAGCTTTCCCTTCAATCTTTTACTTAACACTTAAGTATAATCTTTTGCACATTAAATTAGTGAAATGTCTAACATTAGCCCTCAATTATTGTGGTCCAGGTGTTAAACCAAAGATTGAAGCCTTTCTCTGTGACATCGCTGCAATCTGTGGCAAAACCAGGAAAAGAATATAATGACCTCCACTGTGATCTGACAAAACTGAAATTACAAGATACTGTAATCTGCAAATAGCAGATTTAAGTATGTTGAAGAAAAACTATTTATAATGCCAGTCCTGACATGCCTTAAACTGATGCTGAAAAGGAGCCAGATGCAATTATCATCCATGACTGACGTGACATCTACAATATGAAGGGCTGCACGCGTTGGAAGATAACATTCCATTAGTGTTACTTGGAACCGTCAGTTCTAAAATGTCAGCTTCTAAATCAAAAAAGCTAAAATGTATTTTCATTTCTGACTAAACTTGTCACATGGGTCATGATTTTCTAGGGAACTAAAGCTGCTTAAAAAAATACTTCAAAACATTCCAAGACTCTGTTCGTGTTTATAATCTGCTGATTATTTTTGCAATTAATCGATTAATCATTAAGTCCATAAAATGTAAAACAAAAACAGTGAAAAATGCTTTAAGTCTTTAAGTCAGTTCAAGTAGCTTCTAGCAACAGACTCCTGAAGACTCTTCATGTAATCATAAATGTCATAAAAAAAAGTAGTAAAATTTACTTGGAAAAGGACTGATGATTAATCGATTTTCAAAATAGTTAGTGATTAATTTTCTTCCGACTGACTAATGATTTAATCAACTAATTCTTGCAACTTTTTCTATTTCTTTATGACCACAACCGTCCATCCTATTATTATTATCATGACATTTTAAAGAAAACAGATATACAGTACTCTAAGACACATAAAAAAATATATGCAGAGAGACACAAGCCATGACACAACGCTCTCTGTCCTCATCAAAGCAGATAAATTAAGGTCATTTTCATTCAGATATGTCTCTTTTCAATAGGGAAGATGATCATACGCAGGATGCCCCATAAAAACTTTTAAACTTCTATACCATAACCTAATAATGTATCTGTCTTTGGTTATTCTTTGGTGTCTGGAATGCATCTACCAGGACCTAATGGATGATACAGTTTGTAACATTTTGAAAACATACAACAGATCTTTGAGACATAGAGAAAGCAGGACTTTTTGATTCAAGATTTTTGGCCTGTGTCACCTTTACATATCAGTGTCACTGGCCACTACTCACAAGTTATAAACAAACCTGTCACTTTCAGCTTCAAACTCCAGTGACAGCCTACATCTGGTGAGAGAAATCCATCTCTTCATGACAACCTCTATTCACATGCACCTTTTTACAGAGGTGATGCACGACACAGTGGCTACTGCAAATAGCTGACAGATGTTGAGCCAGGGAACAGAAACCTCTGATCTACTCTGGAGAGCAATGATAGCTAAAGTAAACAGCGGGCAAAAACCCATGAGAAACCAGTTAAACTGATTGAATCAAATGTATAAGGGAGAGCAGTGGGGACAACAGCAGACAGAAGTGATTTTCTCAGCCTGTATAAGAATGCACAGAACATCAGCATCATCTGGATTTTGGACGTTTTCATTGCAAGGAATTTTGGTGGAACACTAACCCAAACCAGACTGACTGTCAGAACTGGACCACATGAAAGACAGATATAGTAGATACATGCTGACAGGCTTGATAACATCCACAGCAGACAGAACACTACACTAGAGGGCATCCACTTTATTGTGGTTCCCTGTGTACGAAATTTAGTGCACATATAATGTCAATTACAATAGCTAATGCATCCTCAACACTCATTAGCCATCCTCAAAATAATCAGGATGTCTTATCCTTTGAAAGAATAGTTGTTGACATGTATGGAGACACTCGTTCACCTTGGTAAGAGTTGGATGAGAGGATTGGTACCACTCTAATATGTGTCTAGTAAAAATAAGGCAACAGCCACCAATCTGTTAGTTTAGTTTAGCATAAAAACTGGAAACAAACAGAAACAGTTCAGTTTTTGACAGATTCTGTGTTATGGCAACATACTCCACCTACCAGCAGCTCTAAAGTTCACTAATCAAAGCTTTCTATACATCTCATTTGTTGATTTCGGACAGAAACTACAGTGTGACTGCACCCAGCCAAGAATCTTTTTGGCACATAATCCACAATGTCATTTTACACTTTGATGTTTGTATGGATTATAAAAACAAGACATGACATGTGAGCTTTAGAGGTTCTGTTAGCTTTGGACAGAGCCAAGCTAAGCTAAACTTAACACTTAGCTCTTCTGACTATATTTACCTACAGACACAGAGAAAGAAACAGCATTCTATTCTAACACTAAATACTGTGTTGCCCTGTAGACTATACATAGACTTGAATTAGTATACATGTTTCTCATTTGCATCATTAAACACTTTATCAAGAATCATATGCATTTATTTTTTGGCACAACATTTTTTTGGCTCATCATCTGCCATGTTGCTATGGCTCTAACTCACAATTGTTATTTACAATACATCACTCATGGATGGGCCACATTAAGTAATTCATCCAATTAGCATAGCCACCTAGTTGGCTCTCGAATTCATACTCAAGTTTGGAGTGTTATAATCTAATCTTTAAATTTTAAATACTGCAGTCTCTATTATTTCCTGAAAAGTAGATTGTGGATGCAAAATCATCAGATTATTCACCCCTAATTATAATTCTCAAAGTTTTAGGAGGACTACAGTTGATTAATACTAATAATACTTGAGCTCTTTCATACGTTTTATGAGTATAAAGTACACAGAGAGCAGCAATACTGATTTAGACACATGAATCTGTTGGCCTTATCCTTTTTTAATTGGTTCAAGAAAGAAAACTTTCAGACACTGCCT
>OMLP01013354.1:0-13829 GCA_900302685.1 Spondyliosoma cantharus | reverse complement strand
TGGGAAGGTGAACCAGAGGGAGATCCATGCCTGCTCAGGTGGTATTTCTAGCCGGTGTGTGTGTGTGTGTGTGTGTGTGTGTGTGTGTTGTGTGTATTTATAGAGCAGAGAGATGGTAATCAATAGGCTCATTAAGTCCTCCTGGTAGGAACAGTTCAACAGAAACACACACAGCTCCTGCTGCCGTCACCAAGCTCATCTGCTTCTGCACAGCTGTAAGCTCCATCTCCTCTCCTGGCGGAGGCTTCAGTTCCGCAGGGCAGCCAACCTGGAGCGAGTGACAAATGTGGTGAGAATGAGTCTTATTGTTTGGAGCTTTTGTGACATGAGATAAAAGCCTTAAAAGGTGCAGTGTGCTGAATTACATTTCCTAACTGTCAGTGTCTATACAGTTTGAAGGGATCTTAATAATCTGGCAACATTTCTGACGAAATATTATTTATTAATAGTCATTATTTTGTATTAATAAGTACTATAGTAATATATTTGAAGAATTGTTATTTTGTAAACACAAAATATGGGATTTTAAACATGCACATAAACCTGCTAAAAATAAGCGATTGAGTGATTTTTTTTTCTTTTATTCTGCTGTGTCATGTTTAAAAACCTGAACACACCATGATCATTCCACACCAGGATTAACTATTAGAAATCTACAGTAAGCCTTTCTTCAGAAACTTTTAAGCCTTCAGTTGTCAGCCTGCTTCAACATGAAGCAAGAGCAGCCTATAACATGTTTTCCTGCCAGAAATCTGTCAATAATGAGGTAACATTAACACCACCTCTATATCTTAACACCTGCTTAATGAGCACTTCACAGCTTGGCATGTGAAAGCTGGTCCCTGTGTTGTGTCCCAATTACGTTTTCTAGAAATAACTTGTGATTAGATAGAAAGACCACAACAACAGCACAGCAGATAACAAAGCAATCCACTGATCAGACTATCTCTAGCAGCTCTCTGGGCCTGGAGATAATGTCAATAGAGCTGAAAATAAATAATACATTTCTCTAACAATTTACCTTTTTTTATAGATATATAAATTGCTTAATATATGTAGTGTAAGAAAACAGTGAAAATACCTGAACCAATAATATTTATGGTGTCAGTATCAGTCAATTCTTAGTCAACCTGAACCGTAATGACCGATTGCAGAATTTAAAATGTTAGATTTAAGGATTTTGAATATCTCTTTAAGATCATTATTCATGCATTGTAAGAACTTCTAGTATGATATTGTAACCAGTAACCATGACAGAAACAATCTCTACCAAATGCTTTTAGTAGCTATTTCTGCTCCAATATATTGATGTTATTGGATCCATATTGGGGTTTTTTTCTGTAGTTCTGTTACAGCATAATCAATAACATTTTTCCTAAAAACACGTAAGTGAGACTGAAATTAATTCAACTTCATAAAAGTGGCCATCACTTCATAATCCACGTTTTTGAGACCTGTCAAAATCGTATTTCAGACATTTTAGGTCCTAAAATTCACACTGGACACAAGGATCCACAGAAACTGTGAATTACTCCCAACTATAAAGAGGCAACTCCAAAGTCTTTTTCTGCATATGTAACTTACCAAACCACAGCTCATTTGACTATTCTGATAACCCTGATGGTTATTACAATGCAGTTTCTGTCTCTGAGCTGAACGTAGTGTTTCCTTCTTGTTACCTATGACTTTGCAACCACAACACAACAGTTGTGTTATGTGTGTGGGAGTGGTAACTGGTGGTTCAATCTAATTTACTGATCTCATGCTGGATTCTAACTGCAAAGTTGCCTGATCATGTGCTACTTGTTAGCCTGGTGCCAGAGAATAAAGACAGCTTTACCAGGTTTGGAGCATGAGCATGACACACAGATGTCTCTTTTAACACATATTGTCTTGTACCAGGTATAGACAGTGGACCTTACCGTCGAGACAGATGGTCCTCCCTCTCCTGACTCCGTGAGCTCTCGGCGCCCACTGACGTGGCTCCTGCAGGCAGCTGGTTGAGCTGGTCCATCACCTCCAGGCCACTCTCCTCCGCAATTTGGTGGATGAGGTCATCCACCTGCTCCTGAGGGGTGGTCAGCGTCATCGCAGAGCTCATGGAGTCCTCCATGACCTGGCGTAGAAAAGAGACGGATGTATCATATGTGACGGAACAATGAAAAGTCAGACAAAACAGTGTTTTTCAGAAGTTTGGGTTTGTTCTTAACTGCTTAATTTCGGATACAATTTATCAAGTCCATATTAGTTCAACTAGCGAATACCTAAAGAAAACTGAATGAAAATACACACACCATACAAGAACAAATAATAGCCACTCACTGAGGTGTGGACATCAAGGTTCTGCACTTGGGTTTCAAACTTATCCATGACTGCAGAGACCTTTTGGAGGTCCATGGAGTTTAGAGCTTTGTCCAGGGCTTTGGTCACCTGGCCCATGTTTTTGGTCACCTGATGGAAAAAAATGCCTTTATAATGTATTTGATTCATTCTGAAAAAGACAAAATGTACTCCCCTCCCAAGCTTATGTGATGTAGTAATATAAAATAGAGGCTTTATAAACCAACATTTTGATTGAACACAGTAACTTACTGCCTTCATGGTGACAGCAGTTTGGACTTTAGAGGCGACAGCGTCGACTCGAGACGCCATTCTGAGCCAGTTAAGACCCTCATTTTTTTTCCGGATAGCGTTTTCTGCATAAACTCTGGCACACTCCACATTTTTCTGTTGCAAAGCCTGGTAATGAGACAAAGACACTGTTAACACCCACAATCTGTTTCTACAAATCACCTTCAGTATATCTCATTCGGTTAAATCAGAATATACATGTACACGTACACATATGTTAAATCAATATTGCTTGTAAATTTAACTTATTCTTTTCTTATATTCTCATAATTTATGTTTCTGGGTTTCTTTTCCAATAGTGTCATTGAGTGGATAGAACAGTGTAGCTCACATACAGTTAGTGATAATCCTTTCACCAAAATGAGCTGCTGCTACATTTCAAATGCATGTGAGCTGTTACACAGGATATGTGAAGTGACGACTATGATGACTCAACAGGGAAATATCTTTGACCAGTGAGATAATAAGAGAGTGTTCTACCCCCATTGTTCCATGAGAGTAGTCATCAGGATATCTCCTCTGTAATCTTCTCAACTAAACGTGCATTTTTATCAGGGACAGAGATGCCTAATGGGCTTATAGCAGAAATATTTACTCCAAAAATCAATTACCGATCTCTAACTAGCGACATATCAATTTCACAAAACGACAGAGGCACTCCTTGTTCAATGTTTAAGTTGTGTTGCCCCCTGCTGACGGGTGCGTGCTACTATCCGTGCCATTTGAACAGTAGAACTCTACATAAATAATCTACTGATTACAAAACGCACAACAACCATACAGCCCCCCAAAACTGACAGGGCTGGAAAAGTATATTAGACCAGTTGAAAACATAACTAAATTTATCAAAAATGTTTGTTAGTAAAACATTTAACATGAAGTGTAAAAAATAAAACATATCTTGACATGTTTTACTGTGTATTACTTTCAATCAGTTGGTTTTACAACTTTTAATCTTTCCTTTTACCTTTAGATGTATACACTTTGAAATAATATCATGAAATAAGACAGATGCAGGGGTTTTCTACCCAGAAGTTATTGTAAACAAACAATGCAGTTCATTCTATAGGTTACTTTATAAAAACCATCACTAATATATGGCAAATTTATAGTTAACTAAAGATCAGTTAATAGTTATTTTACTGTTGAACAATTAAAAATACTTTATAAATCATTACTGAAAAAAGAATATTATCAGATTCGTATTTATTGTTTCTACACTTCATATTAACTACTAACTCACTGTGTTATTTGTCGATGTATTCAATTATTTTCTGGACTTGATAACTGACTTCGCGTTCAGCTTGGGCCAGTGTGCTCACCTTCTTGACCTTAGCCTGCTCTTTGTCAGACTCCTTCTCTGCCTTCTTGGCCAGTCTTTCAAGCTGCTTGGAAGTGAACTGTTAACCAACGACAAACATGTACAGAACATTAATAATGCCCTCCTACAAGTTATATCAAGATCATATGGATTAAATATTTAAACAGACACATACCTTAAGCTGAAACAGTGTGTCTGGGGAGAGACAGTGAAATAATCTGTTACATAGCAATATATACGTGAATGCAAACATTCTGAAAAGCACTATACGTCCTAACCTGCCAGGGCTCAGGGATTTTTAAGTGTTGAAAGGCCAGTACCTGTGACATGTAACCGATATGAATAATAACTAAAATCAAGATCAACTGTGCAAACAACGGTAAGTATAAAGTGCATGGCACAGTTGTGTCGCTGCCACGATCAGGAAGAAAATGCAAACTATCACCTGCTGCTGTGAGAAAACTGGTCAGAATGGTTAAGAGTCAACCAAAAACCATTTTACGGGAAGTCCACAATGAATTAGAAGCAGGTGTAAGACAGGTGTCAGTGTCCACAGTCAAGTGCGTTTTACATCAACATGCGCTGAGAGGCTGCCGGGCAAGAAAGAAGGTCTTCATCCTTAAAGCTCGACTCAAATCTGTTGCTGATCACATGGACAAAGAAAAACCTTCTGCAGGAAAACTCTGTGGTATGATGAAACAAAAAATGAGTTTGGCCACAATGAGCAGCAATCTGTTTGGAGGAGAGAAGGTGAGGCCTTTAGCCCAAAGAACACCATACTACTGTCAAGCATTGTTCTGGTAGTGTTATGCTGTGAGGCTGTTTGGCTGCCAAGTGGATCTGCTGCTCTACAGAAAGTAAATGGAATAATGAAGAAGGAGGATTATCTCCAAATTCTTCAGGAAAACCTCAAATCATCAATCAGAAGATTGGCTCTTGGGTGCAGCTGGGTGTTCCAACAGGACAATGATCCCAAACACACATTAAAAGTGGTAAAGGAACGGCTACATCAGGCTGGAATTAAAGTTCTGGAATGGCATTCCCAAGTCCTGACTTGAACCCCATCGAAAGCATGTGGACTGTATTGAAGAAACAAGTCCCTGCCAGGAAGCTAAATGGCCAGTGGACATCTAACCAAATATTACAACTACTGTATGTATATTATGGGCCCAGATGATTTGGTCACAATTTCAGGAAACAAACATCATTAATATTTTTGTGAAAAGGTTTCCCACTCATTCCATCACATAAAAAATGAAATTTGTAGAAATCATTTAAACTCAAGACTGCCATGAGATCCTGAGATGTTCCTCGCAAGTGTATGTACAATTTGACTTTATATGATGCATTTCTTGAATAGGACTACTGTCACCTAGGTGTCACTTCTATTTTTGTTGGAGCCTTTGGTTTGAAAAGAAATATGCACAGATGTTACTCAAAAGCTGCAACAAAAACATAATCTGAAACTGTAGAAACTGATGTTCTATAAACCCATAAAGGAGGAAAACGTTGTCAAATACAAACCCATACATAGAATACCAAACACTATAGATGAATTTGGTTTGAGGAAAGGCTGTCAATATTTACTACCAATACATTATTTCATTTATATATAGTCCAATTAAATACTTTATCTTCCAGTTATAAGTCTTCATGTTTTTTTTCCAAGTTCAAAACAGGAAGTGTCTGTGTCTACGTTTGTCGAAGCTATAGTAATCACATTTTGAACAGTGTGACATTCCTAAAGTAAAAGAAAAGATTCAGTGGCAGGCCGCGTTCAGACAAGATATTACATCGAAACAAAGGCCAAATTAATTGCCCATATGGCAGATATAGTTAGAAATGATAAGCGAATGAGGTGATAATCGAAACAGGTCTGACAGCTAACCTAGCTAGCCACCCACCCAAGATAGCAAGCTAATGCTACATACCTGCCATTAGATTAGCGGTACAGCTAAAAACAGAGACGAGATTTATCACAACGTAGCGCCCATCTGTTTAAACACGACATACCTTCCATGTCAAGGCGGATATGCTCCCAGCTGATGACAGGAAAAATAATATTCAGCTCCAAAACAAGCGAGTATTGATTTGTTTTGATCTAACCGTGTATCTGACCCACCACTTCCTGGTCCAAGACTGGTCACGTGTTCAAAACTCGTCTCCCCTTCTTCGTCGCTATGTTGTCTTTCCTCTTGGCAAACAGCGAAATTGCGCAGTACCGCCGCCAACTGGTAAGGAGTGTGGATTAGAAAAATAAATAATGAAGCGCACAAAAGTATCTATCACCTTCTGCTCAGATACTGAAAAAACAAGACTTGGTCAAAACCTTGTATATTTGAGATATTTCCAGTTCTGCTGCTTTTTGTGTTGCAGTCAATTCAAAACATGTTTCCCAGCTCCCCTTTCCCCCACAAGACCTTAATATGTCTTGTGTTGGATGACTTTTCTCTCATTTTAACTGCTCATACGGATGTTGGAGTTGTTCTAAGGGCACCTGGACCTAAACCCACAGCCCGATACTTAATGTGACCTAACATTTTGAGAGATGTACTTGCTGCAGATCTAAATGACACACACACACACACACACACACACACACACACACACACTCCTAATCTAATACTGATCTGATTGGGATTAATCAAATATAAAAGCTACTCAGTGCAAATCTGTCTGCACCCCATTCACTTCCAACACGCAGCATTACGTTAAAAGGGGCACTATATAGTTTTGGAGAAGAAATTGAAAACTCAGAGTTTTACAGTTACAGTATTAATGATGTAATCATACAAACTCATCTTTTTCTTGTAAATAACTTTTTTGTTTTGTTCACTGAAAATCTAATATTCCCCTCAACCACTCTTCAACTTTTCCAATGTCTTGCAGAAGCTCTTCCAGATTCTTACATGAATTGATCTTTCAATTGAGAAGTCCTTGATAGACCTGAACAGATGACATTTAACCCATAGTTTACTGAACTGCAATCCAATGGATTGTCTTTTACATACCAACATGACATAGGCCTTCTCTATATATCACCACAAACAAACATCCAAACAGAAAAGTAGGGAACGTTCCTATAACATCACTAGTAATCCAGTGTTATCATTATTTTCCTTTTTTAATGAACTTTTATGTACTTTTAAAATGCAGAGGCATTGTGCAGAGGAACGTGTTTTCATTTGAGCGTGGTTACAGGCTGTAACCAGGGTAATCACGTTAGTATGCACGTTTCTCAATGCAAACCAAGGCCTGAGCTCGTATCGGACAGTTGAGGTGAAACATTGCTCTGTAGCCACAATCACACACGTCTTTTTCTGTAACGATGTCCAGCGGAGAAGAGGCGAGAAAGAAGCCCTGCGAACAACAGGAGACAGACAAGCTGTCTCAAAGCCAGGAGATGCTCATGAAAATGAAAGAATATTTGGAGAAGAGGATTGACAGGGAACTTCTCAATGTCAAGAAAAACAGCAGAGAAAACAGAAGCGGTAAGACATTTGAGAGGAAATTGGCAGATGCACCGTGTAACTCTTTAATAAACATACAGGTAGCCATGTGAGGTCGAATTAATGTCAGTGCGAAGTTAACCTAGCTGAAACCTAAGTTATCCCTCTAACTTTGATTAAGCTAGCAGCGAAACAAGCTAGCCGCTAATTGTCCTTTGTTAGCTAGTTATTTAAAAATTAAATTAGCTTAACTGCTCACAACTATGAAACACGTTCATGTCCTGTAAGTAACGTTTACAATGGCGCTCAGAGGAATGGAAACAAGTGTTTTGTGTGGATAAGGATATGCTACCTGTTTACAGAAAAAAATGTTTTAAAAAAAATCCCTGTTAATATGTTGGAGGAAAAACTCATGTCAATTAAATTCTCTATGAAGATATCAATAATACCTAAATGCTAAATCCACCATTGTGATAGCAGTGGAGGGTTAACTCTACCTTCTTGTCAGGCCACAGGGGATTTGTCAGCTAAACCAAAACTTTATTTTAATCTTAGTCTCCTTCAATGTTGTCACTTAGATGATTATTATAGAATATTGTTTTGCTTGTTTGTTTTCTTCAAGAATGTGTGACCACTGACAAATCATCATATTTTCACCCAGCCTCAAACATTAATAACTGCATCACATTCATACACCAGTTCCTGGTATTGGGATCGATGGCTCTCTGGAATTGCTTAAAGGGACGCTCAATGGAACTGAGCCATCATCAGTGTCATGCGTTACATCTGTGCTTTTACTCTTGTGACAATAATGAATGTCAGCTGTGAAAAAGGCTTGAATGACAAACCTGTGTGTCTGTGCTCGTAAGCGCCGTTATTGTGTCACCAAGTAACAAGTGCAGCTTTCCTCATGACAACGTGGGCTCAGCACTTATCTGTGTGATCACAGCAATGCTGTTGTTTTGTCTAAAAATCATCATGAATTTTTTTTTTTCTTTTCATGTTGTGAAGTGCTTTCCTAATCAGACACTAATATATCTGACCATGCTCTCCTCACAGTGGCTCTGCAGGCGCTGAGAGGAAAGAAGTGGTGCGAGAAACATCTCACGTACATTGACTGTGCTGTGAAGGCCATGAGGTCCACTAATGAACACATGTAAGGAGGAAGATATCAGCAGAAGAGGTCATTAATGCCACGTATGAATGTCTGAAAGAAATAGGACAGAGTAAAATAAAGAACTTACTCAAAATGTCAGCAAATATGGATACGATTTTGGATACAGGTTATAATGTGGATGTGGATGTTATTCATTTACAAAGGACAACTTGAATTTTGATCCAGCACACAGCAAATGTAACAACTTCCTCGTTCGGTGCACACATGTGTGAAATGAAAGTTGAACTGAGATAGGAACTCTCTGCTGTTTCAGAGATATTCTCAACAAGGTGAATGACCTGCTCAAGGATATTAGAGAGGAAGGGACTCAAAACATGACAGACTCCCTCTGCACACCTGTGAGCTTTGGAGTAGAATGTGATGAGGTACAGTGACAGTAATTATTTCAAGGATTTTACTTAAGTAGCATTTTTGTCATTTCAGAAATGGACAGTATTTCGATGTAATAAATATATCGGCATTTTAAAAAAAGGTCTCTCGTTCAAAACATATCAGAAGACTTTTGCAGGATCACATCGTATTCGGCTGGGATCTGGAGCCATTCACCGACGTCAGTGGAGCTCATAGATTATTTAATAACGTTTGTGATTAAAAGGTGGATTTACCTTCACTTCCATTTACCTCACTCCCTGACTCTCCTGGAAGCTATAGTTACAGGTGATCAAATATATGATCATATACATATCAAATGTGTGTGTGTGTGTGTGTGTGTGTGTGTGTCTCAGGATGAGCTGCTGGCAGAGCTGGAGAGGCTGGAGAAGAATCTGGATGAGACTCCCCTTGAGACAGACAGAACAGACTCCTTTCTCGCAGAGTCATCCACCGCATCTCTTTCCGATCCTGGTAGGAACCATCTGGTACTGAACTAGTCGGTCAGCTTAGTTGGTAGTGCCGATGCTTGCAGTGGTCAATTTCGCATGTTAGTTGCTCCAAAGGAAGTTGCAGTTGGCTGCTATTTCAGTCAATTCATGCAAAACGCTCACAGTTTTTGTCTTTTCTCTCCCAAAGCCAAGATGGAGGAAGACGAGGTTGAGGAAGAATTACAGTATCTGTGCCGCTGGTTGAACGAATCGTCATAAACATACACACCATCAGCCATAACACAGTACCAGTAAAAAGAAAAATAGGAAAGTTCAGGATGGAATAATAAATACGCAGAAATAATGTTATTGTTCATGAGCGTTTATGTTTATGTTTGTGTCTTCTTTCTCTGCAAAGTGTCAGTGAAGAAGAGCATGCTGTTCGTCAGAAACGACAGAATTTATATTGTAGTAAAGTATCATGAGGTTTGTAATGCAGTGCATTATTACTCTTGTGATACTGTAATTAGGGCATTGATAACATTACTTAATTACTCTATGATATAATATGATGTTATCTGAACTTGGAAACATGCATTGTCCCCCTCCCCTCAAACTGTTGTTGTTTCAGCTACTCATGAACAAGCCCTCTCACCTGTAGCTCTTATTATTTGGTGTATTACTACAATCTGGTCTTATTTAGAATGTGGCCTTTGCTATAGCGAGAGAGTTCTGTAAAAGTTTTGTGAAAACGCACTGTTCGCTTCTGTTGGCTGTCCTGGTCCTGCTTATAAAAGCCTTTGCTTCAAAAGACTGTTAAATGTTTTCAAAATAAACCTTTACCACCTTAATAATGGCACCTGGCATGAAACAATGGGCCCCATGCAGCAGCATTCTCTTAAATTTCTCTTATATTCTCTACTCATTTGTCAAGAAACATACAGAGAGAAGTAAGCTCCACTTGTACTAAATGTTCTAACCATCCAAACCTGCTCTGACCCAGGTGTGCTGAATGATCAGTCCCACTTGATCGTGAACTGGAGGCTCGTGGCTGTATGTTTATAATAAGCACAGGTTATGCCCACTAAATACCATACAAAGTGCCCTGTGCAAATAACCAACACTGGCACAACCATTGAAGAGATGTCACCAAGCAAGGGTAGAGAGAAGAAGAATGTCAGCAGCAGTGAAACAAAGGAATTGTTAAATCAAGTAAAACAAGGTAAATATGTGATCTTACACAGCATCAGAGCTGGTGTTACAGGAACGTCAGACCCACAGTATCAGGCCACGTTCACCTGGCCTCCAGCTGTGCGCTCCTCCACAGAGTGGCTGTAAGAGCGCTCCTGTCTGGGGTGGGGATATGCCAGGGAGGCCATCAGCAGTGGAGCGAGAGCATAACCTCGGTCACCTACGTTCCATTTTTATAAAATTGGGATCTATAAAAGTCTGGACGCTGGTTTTTAGAATTACCAGTCAGCCACCCATCTCCACCAGCTCCTAATTTGATTATGAGGTTTTTTTTTGTTCCTACAATTTAAAACACATCTTTCTGTGCATTGGACAAAATATTTGTGGACCGTGTAAACGGGATGTTTTTCTCTTTTCCTGATAAGAGTGCTCTCGACCACTCACACGACAGAATTTTTCTTTTACCAAAGAGAAGAGCAAAAATAAGAAAACATTGGTGAATGATAAAATACAAGTACTATTTGTTTGTATATCGCTTCTTGCATGAGGCCCAATGATTTGTAGACATGACAATTGGAGAATCAGTCTTCAACATGAGCATTTTGGGGCTCCAAGGCACTAGTACTTTTAGCATTTGACCCCAATGACCGCTCCCAATAGTCTTGGGGATGGCATGGATTTTGAAACATCTTGTGCTTTGGAAACACAATCCTTTATACCAGTATGACTGTTTACCACTGCACTGTGATAATGATATGGTTTGACTGATCATATTCAAATTTGATATATTTTTTATCGGACAAA
Source organism: Spondyliosoma cantharus (assembly GCA_900302685.1). Classification (NCBI taxonomy): domain Eukaryota; kingdom Metazoa; phylum Chordata; class Actinopteri; order Spariformes; family Sparidae; genus Spondyliosoma; species Spondyliosoma cantharus. The sequence goes on along the minus strand of OMLP01013354.1, from coordinate 2,456 downwards.
GATAATTCCACAATAAGCTCAGTTACAGTGGAGAGTAAACAGAGAGTCTTAGCTCCTGTGTACACATTGTCCTCCTCAAAAGAGTAATTGCTGCCCAATCTTTGGGACAGTGTACCTTTGCTTACTCCTCCTCGGTTATTAATCCAGTCAAATGTCGTGTGCAGCATCAGTCACCTCTTCAACTTTGGGCAAATTAGTGTCAGGATAAGGATGTATTTTAAAAAAAAAAAAAAAGGGAATACATTTTTAATTAAATCTCCAAGTAAAATGACAGTCAGAAACTTTGGGTGCATATTTTAATTATTGCATATTTTAATTATTACTTTAATATGTTAATATAGGTTGATAATTGTGTTAGCATATTAAAGAAAATGGGTAAAAAAAAAATGTGAAAATACCTGACCTAATTGTATTTCTATTAGTTACAAACTACATAGAATATACCAGTATGTAACAAGGGTGTTTGCCTGCCAACAATTATCATTTAGAACTTTAAATTGAATTATTTGAACAAGGATAATGTTATTTTTTTCAGTCATTACTCAAACATTTGATATTTGTGGAACATGTGTGCTAAATCAACTTTCTTATTGTGCATTTATATATTTTAGTTTTAGAGGTAATTATGTGGCTACGCCAGAATTGCCATCTGGTAGCTACGGAGCCTGGAAGGTGATGTGGATGTGTTTTATTTTTTGATTTTTTTTGTTTCTTTGAAACACTTCCATGTCCCCTCATGGGCTCTGCAGGTAGCAACACACACAGTCAAACATATTTGTATTTTTTTTACAATTAGAAAGAGTTCACACCATTTCTCTGTATTTGCCCTTTAAATCCAGTATCTCTTCCTACTGTTGTCAGCAGCTGTGCTGGATTAGTGTCTGTCACCCAGACAGAGCCAGTGACATAAACAGGGAGGAGTGAAGGGACAGAGAGATAGATTGGCAGTTGCCTCAGACAAAGCACCAACTCTTCAATGGACTGGGCTTGACTTGAATGTTCTGTAGCATGGACTGAGGACAATATGAGCATCATGTATGTAGACATGTAAGGACTGTACAACAGCTGACTGAAGCCTAATGGGGTCTGGAGCAAGCCAGAAGGAAGATTCAGGTAGGGATGAAATAAACAGGACCTCAGATGACCTCACAAACAAAAGATAAAACGTGTTGTTGATTCTAAACAATATTTTGTTTGTGTTTGTCTAAAAGTACAGGGGAGGTATCAGTCCACAGACTGTAAATGGGAATATGTTTGTGTATACTGACATAACATCCTGAAACTTTTGTTAGTATTTCTATTTTACTTTTTGCTATCAGCTAAAGGGTAAACAATTTAGAATGAATCTCAGTTTAATGATAACGCCTCAATATAACCCACACAAGCAAACAAGACCATCAGTGAGGAAATTGGCTATTTCTGTTTAGTTATTATAGTATTTCTGAATACCTGTGAACATGTCAGATTCAACCCATGCAGGTCAGATGAGTGATAAAATTAAAACAGGAGTATCACAGCCTGAGGAGTGAAGCTGCTCTGTAGTTTGATGCTACTGCACTATTACAAAGCAAAAACTTCAACATCATATTGTTTATTAATGTTGAGACAAAAGGCAGTGGAAATATTACCACCTGTGTCCACAGGGGACATCAGAATCAACAAAAAAAATCAAAGTTCCTTGCAGTAGCTTTGTATCATATCATATCATATTATATCATATCATTTAAGATTAAGGTGCAGATGACCACTTTATGCAGTCTTTATTATTGTAGAATTAATGCGGATCACTATCAGTTTAAACCATGACCAACAAAGCACTGTATTCATCAGTGTAAAAATGTCAGGTGACTTTTTGTCAAAGCAGTTGAATATATTATTAGCAATTGTTGATGATCATTGTTAATGATAGTCATTGTAAGTCCATGTTTTACTATGGGGTAGACACATCCCTGACACTAAGGAAATTAGTACAATCCAATTTACAAGGTGTTGCTGCCCTTCATACTAAACAGAAAGACTGAGACAGCACACCTAAGCACACACACACACACACACACACACACACACACACACACACACACACACACACACACACTGCTGGAAAGCTTCTTTTCTGCAGTTGACCTCACCTGAACTGCAGGTCATTTCAATGCCAATGTCAGTCCAGTCTTAACTATTACCTATGAGGACTGAAAGGAATTTAACTAGCAGCTGGAGAAGATGGGGTATAGGTAAAGAGCATTGTTTATTAGTTTAATAGGTTCAAAATGACTGAATCTGTTTTAGTGGGATGTTGGCTGTACAAAGCTACAGTATGAGGACTAACAATACATAAGTATATGTGACAGATATCTGGCAGCAGCCAGTGTGTATCTTCCCCTGCTGATATTTCAGACTTCTGCCTCTGTGTTACAGAGTGCGCTCCCCCGCCACAGGCAGATTCAGCTCAGTCCTCT